>OZ026620.1:30642334-30822334 GCA_964020975.1 Hermodice carunculata
CACTTGTGATATGCGCAATTATGTGCTTGAACCTATGCTCATATGAAGGACACGTGACTGCTTCATTCTTTAACTTCACTAGTTAAATTGTTACTTAAACAGATTGTACTTGTATAACATCCTAGTTGATTTACTTGGTCAACATATGCACTTGCAATACTATTTGGTAGTTGTATTATTATAATGTAGTAGTAAACTGGGCAAAAAAAATCCAAGTAATTGTAGCTTAAACGAAGTGCATTGTCCAACTTTGAAGAACTGATGCCATTCCCATTGATAATAACATTATTATAGTATTGGGGAAAGTGCATGTAGTGGATAAATGTGGCCATTCCTAATGAATGTAACAGGCCAAAAAAAGTGCAGTGTCAAGTTATTTGAATATTGTAGTCTTGGGTACATAATCATAGTAGACGTATCTACTCCAATGTGCACTTATTGTGCTATTCTTGTTCTGTTGTCCTTTTGCAGTGTCTATAACTGCAAGTATTTTTACTACACTAATAATTATATTTATGGAAACAAAAACAAAAACAAAAAACAAAAAAAACAAAACAAAAACAAAAACAAAAAAACAAAAAAACAAAAAAACAAAAAAAAAAACATAAAAAACTAACAATTGTGTCCTATCAGCTGCACTGTTATACATAACTCAGAAAACACATTTATCAAGTACGTATCTCACTGCTTTTCTAAGTTAATTGTATTTATAGTATAGAAAAACTGAACTTTGTCCCATTTTACTTTTGATATGCACAGTTATGTGCTTGAACATAGACATGTATGATTACATAGAAAGCACTTTGACCTGTATACTGTTTGTCAGACAAAGGTTGTAGTCATAGGTACTACATCCAAATTGACCTGGCTGGTCAAAATAAGTATTTTGGTGCTATATAATAACTGTATTGTTATCATGTAGAAGTTAACTTTAAAAAATCTAGGTAATTGTAGTATGGCAAAAAATTGCATTGTCAAATATTTGAATGATGAATACAGCAACATCAAACATGATGTATCAATTCCAAATTGCATTTACAATGTTATGTTTGTTATATTATCTTTGTGCAGTGCTTAGCAAAGGTAATTTACAATGATTGTAGTTTGAGGGAGAAACTCGATGTCAGTTACAGCTATCTATTTACCAATTTTTATACATGAAAAGTTTATTATCAGATATCCTTGTTACATTATACTATTGGAGTAATGACTCATTGAAGTGCTGAATATTTAGTGCCACGAAGTTTTTCAAGTAAAAGGCTTGATTCTTTTGGGGCATGTACATTCATTGTTGCATAAGATAATACAATGTCATTTACACATATTGCCATATCTATTTTTATACATAGACCTATGATAAAACTACCGTCGAACATTATATAAACAAATATACTAATTCATGAGATGCCAGGATTCACAATGTCAAAGGGTTTTTCAACTAGAAGGCCCCAGTACTTGACAATTAAACCACATTGTTGCAATGTATTTGCAAAACATTTTATTTATGCACACCAAACCACCGAAGTCAAATACTCACTTTATGCTGTGCTCAATGCCAAAGATAATATTCATCTCAACAGTTACTCTCCTCTAAAGATGTATTCAAACATGTCAACAAATTCATCTGTTTATATTAGGCATCTTAATAGTTTCTTCTTGACATAGCATATCCAATGACAATTGTATAATCCTTGTGCATCACATACAGTTATCTTTCTACCCATTTGTCACATATCAAGCTACCAAGAGAGATCCTGTAAAAGTCCACCTGACATGGAATATTATACATATAAGCAAAATACATTGCATCATTTATTGGAAATAAACTGCTACTGTACTGACAAATAAATTTTGCATACTGCAGCTGAAATCATATTTGTAGTTGGTTCCAAAACTGTTTTTCACATTTTGAAAATGACTTTTGCATCAGCAAGGTACTTTGCAACTTATTTACATTTGGTAGTTTTTCCCCCAGCAAATTGTACTTTTACGTTATCTTTTGTCGGTATCTTAGCTTAAATGAGTTTCTTATCATACTGTCTTTGTTGGCTTTCATATCTAATGCTATCTCAACCTTTTCATATGTGGCGTTCCTTTTTAATGGGTTTTACTAACAAATATAATATTGTCAAACAAATGCTGTATATCATATGAGTTGGTGAACCTGTTAACAAAGAAACCCACAGGTTGCTGGAAACCCTTGAGTTCTACATGTTTCAGCAGAAATTCCTAACTACCACGACCGCTTCTTTTTAAAAGAAGACTTGTTTAAATGTGCTGTAGGGATCAACCTATGTGTAATCATTATCTTTGTTCATGTTAACATGTATATAATTCTCTTTGCTTGGATAACGTAGAGCTTACATATCGGGACATATGATTTTTGTGTTGTCCTGTGTGTATTGTAAATATATCTGTGTGTTTTTCTCCGTGTTTGGAGAGCCATCATTTTAGTACCCTGTACTATTTGGTGATCCATAATGATTTATAAATATGTTTAAACAAACAAACAATGTATACACTATATGTATTTCATAAGTTGTGTGCAAATGCTGAAGTGTTCCGTTTCCCCCTCATCACCCTAATTTATGTCTCGTGTTTGAGTGTCTGTGATGATAATTGTTGAATAAACAATGGAAAGTTGACCGTAAACCATCCACCCCATAAATGTCGACATCAGTCACTAATTACTTGTTACAAAATCATAATTACACTTGCTTCTCAATCCTGACATTCTGGCAACAAAAAGAGATCTTGCGATTTTTTATATTTGCCTTAGTTTTTCTCCCCACTATAGGCTCCTTGGTTTTTCTGTTATCCATCCTAAAATTTTGACATTTCAATTTTCCCTTTGATTTCCAGGATGTTAATTTTCTTCATTTCATAGAAAAAGAACAAAGCAGTATTTTAAAAAATTGCTGACTTGGTTTTGCAGATCAGACATTACAGAATCAAAGACCGTTAACTGGATTAAATTTCGCCCAGCCGTTTTCTTGGAATAACCATTCCTAGCTGGGGTTCTGGTCCTATCATCATTTCTGAGAAAACGAACTTCAAGGGCCTTTGATGTTGATCATTTGCCTCTGAAACAATACCATTTGCTCAAGTTGAGCTGACATTTGTACAAAACAGAGCTAACATCGTCCCGAAACATTTGGTTAGGTTGTCGATCAATTGGCCCATCACATGAGTAAAAGAGTCTTTGAAGTACGGAAAACATTATTCACGATCTGGTTTCAAAGCGTGACGTCATGGCGGCGGCCCTTCAACCCCCGTGATCTCAAACCTGGCAAGGAAAGTTGTGTTGCCTTGCTTCTTTGGGGCGGCCTGGGGCCACTGGTGGTCAGTGGACGGGTAGCGGGTTTGGTCCTCCGCCCCCAACCTTTTCATCCCACTTTTAGGGATAGTGTTTTTCAATTGTATGTACTCGTATCTGTATACTATATTTAGTAGCATTTTAGACTTGTCTGTACACTTTTCTTAGTTCGCTTGTCATTAGTTAAGTGTGTGTGTTTTGTAAGTATTTTCTCAATGAGTTTCATTTCTGGCTCCTACCTGAGTTTTGTACCGCTAATTAATATGTGTGTAATATGTGTGAACACACACTTTTCTGTTTTTCCTTTCTTTCTTTCTTTCTTTCTTTCTTTCTTTCTTTCTTTCTTTCTTTCTTTCTTTCTTTCTTTTTTCTTTCCTCTGCTTTACCAGCAAATTTGTCCGACACTTTTTTTCGGACACTATTTTACATAAAAACTCCAAACTTGACATGATTGTACCTCCATACAAACAGTTTGACCGTTTTATACAGAGGAATGAAGACGTTTAAAATTATGCAAATTAGGGGCATTTGAAATTTTAAATCTTGGATATCTTCAAAAGTATAATAGAGATGTCATTCCAACTTCTACTAGGGGTTTATTGACCAGTGCGCATCTAATGAATTTAAAACAAAAGTTGTAGCAATTTAAATTATGCTAATAAGCAGCATTTAAAATTTTAAAACTTGAATATCTTCAAAACTATTATAGATAGAGATGTCATTTCAACTTCTACTAGGGAGTTGTTGACCATTGCACATGTAATGAATCTAAAACAAAAGTTGAAGCAATTTAAATTATGCTGATTAGCAGTATTCAAAATTTTCAATGTTGAATAGCTTCAACACTATAATCGATAGAGATGTCATTTCAACTTCTACTAGGGGGTTGTTGACCATTTCGCACCTAATGAATCAAAAATCAAATTTGTAGCAATTTAAATTATGCTAAATAGCACCATTAGAAATTTTAAATCTTGAATAACTTCAAAGCTATGATAGATTGAGATGCCATTCCAACTTCTACTCCTGTGTTATGGAACTGTTGTACATTGCCATCCCAATATGTTTTGAAGACACACACACTGATTTGCTATGCAGCAAATCATCTTTCCTAGTTTCGTATGTTTTCTCTTTTGTTCACGTTTAAGTTTATTTCGATGTAAACTAGGCAAAATTATTAACCCTCCACTAAAAGCAACTCTTATATAAAAAAACACACAAACATATTTTGAATATATTCAATGTTTCTTTTATTCTGTATACACTTTAGAGTAGATCTGTAGAGGAAATTCTGATCAAATGAAGTTACGCTTCATTGCACAGTGTCAATAAGCAGACAAAGTCTGAATCACAAGTTCGCATGAGTACCTGTAGAGCGCTCAAACATGCATATGAACTGAGTGCAGAGTCCCATCAGAAGTTATCACAGATGGTGCTTTGTTGCATCAAAAGTTATCACAGACTGTATTGAAGTTAAGGCATTTTCTGAGTTCAATAGAGCAGAAATTGACTCATCACTGTGTCACACAAAGCACCTTTAAATGTCCATTCAATAGGATGTGTAGCCACCATGATTGTCAATACACTGTTGGCAGCGTTTTCGCATGCTGTAGACGAGCTTTCTCACAAGTGCCTGAGGTATACTGTCCCAATCCTCCAGAAGATAACGCCGTAGATCTGCGAAGTGTGAGTTAGGACCCATCTTCTGGTACACATTTCTTTTCATATGGCTCCACAGGTGCTCAATCGGGTTGAGGTCAGGTGAGCATGCTGGCCATTCCATCACCTCAACACTCTCACTATCCAGGTAATCACGAACCACAGCTGAAACATGTGGCCTGGCATTGTCGTGCATCAGCATGAAGTTGTCTCCAATGGCACCCACATATGGAATAACATGGGGTTCCAGGACATTCGTTATGTACTGTCTGCTTGTCATTGTTCCTTCCATGATGACGAGGTCTGTTTTGCCCTTAGCAGAGATGCCCGCCCACACCATGATGCTGCCCCCTCCGTATGCAACTGTGGGCTGAACACAACAAGCAGCATGTCTCTCCCCTCGCCGTCTCCATGCACGAACACGTCCATCACTTCTGTGGAGGGAAAAGCGACACTCATCAGTGAAGAGAACATATTGCTCCATCCTGCATGTGTTGTACGAACATGTTCTCTTGTCCACTGCAACCGATCAACCTTGTGACGTGGGGTAAGAAGCGGCTTTTCACCATGCTCCGGGACCTTAAACCAGCAGCATGCAGTCTGTTACGAACAGTCTGGGTGGACATGCGTCTTTGGTGAGGATTGGCTCTCTCCAGCTGGCTCTGAATATCAGGACCTGCGTGGCTCCTACTCCTCAGTGCTGCATTGACCATGAAACTGTCTTGTTGCCTGGTGGTCAGCTTTGGCCTTCCCGGGCGTGGTAAATCTGCAACATCATTTGTGTTTCGGTATGTTCTCAACAACTCATTGATGGATTTGTTGTTCACACCCATTGCCCGTGCGACAGCCCTGCAACTTTCACCGGCTTCAATGCGACCTATGGCTCTTGCCCTGTCCATTTTGGATAGCCTTGGCATGGTGATGTTCACAGTTTGACCAGTGATGGCGAATACATAACTAACAGAAAAAAACCCATGCCAACAACCCATGATTGGCACAGTTTCTGGCCACATTACACAGGTATGGTGAGAAAAATCAATGGTCAGGAGGGTCCTAACAGGGACAGGAAAGACCACACATGATCCTTTCTGCGAAGTGCACTTTTTGACTTTGTGTCACATTCAGCCCATGTGCAGTCAAGCATGGGCTCCAACTCTGCTCATCTTTACACATGATGTAATCAAAGGATTATGCTACACATACATATGCGTATCTTTAAATTACCTAGAAAATTATGGGTACACCATTAAATTATTTAAGCGGAGGGTTATTAATTTTGCCTAGTTTATTTATTTGTACTTTTCTTTCCTCATCCTTGGAAGCTCGATAAAATATTATGTACATAGGTATTGTTGATTAAGGTTCTAGTTTTTTTCACGCCTGTCTTTGCCATTGCGGCACAGCCTTTGATGGGACAACGTATGACGATTCCCGCTGCTACTGAACATTTATTAAAGTTCCCCTACTTTTGAACGCAAAACAAGCAGGCGTAGAGTAAACCATTAAAGCTGTGATATGTTTGCATGTTCGCATCATTTCCCTGTCCACAAACATACTTTCGCCATGCCGACTGATTTCACGTCGCCACTGTGGTACCACTTGCGTTTTGCCGTGGGCCGTTGCTACCTGTAGCCACGCGACACATTGCTAAGGGTGATTGACGGGTGACATTGTTGCGCTGGGCGGCTGAAAACCAGAAGAGTGGGACATGGACGTTCACATATCCAATGCCTGTGCGTTTGGCGGGGGGGGGGGGGGGGGTTGCGTTTTTCTTATATTTCTACTTTAGTTAGGAGCTTGAATTTTAGCCAACTTATAGAAAGGGCATTTATCTTATAAAAACCGATAAAATCTCAAAATCGTCCACGCAAAGGTTTTTGGTGTCTTACCTGTCTTTACTGCACTTGCAGTAGGCCCTAGATTTGAGTTAATATATTCAGATAACCTAGTCACCTAGCTTCAGACTGTATGATTAAAATCAGTACGTTCATATACAACTGAGAGAAAAAAGATAGCACTCCCCTTGTTCAACATTATGCATGTGTTATGAGAATGTGCGTGGGGAGTTTGTTTACCTTGTTATACCATTGCTTTTCACATTGGAAGGAAATAGTCCTGAAAAAGCCCTTTTTAGTTGTTGTTGTTGTTGTTGTTGTCGTTGTTGGGGGGCTGCATGCATTAATAGCGGGTGTGACCACCACGCTTCTGAAACCAAACTTGGATCTGCCGTGGCATGCTGCTGCTCAGTTTGGTGATCTCAGCTTCGGGAATTTGATCACTAGTCTGTGATCCTCTGTGCCAATTCGTTCGGTGGCCGCGGGTTCTTCATACTCATCCCTTATTTGACAGCCAATCACATCTCACAAATGCTCGATGGGGGACAGGTCAGGAGAACGGGCTGGCCATGACAACAATGGGAGAGTGCGTTGCTGTGGATCCTGCATACTGACTCGCACAGTGTGTGGTTTTGTGTTATCCTGTTGAAACAGTATCCCTAGTAATTCTTGGATCCATTTGTCAACTGTGGGCAGGATCTCATTTATGTAGCGCTGGCCTGTAAGTGTCCCATGCCCCCTGATGAGAGCTGTTCTCCCTATTGCTGATATTGCCCCCCCCCCCCCCCATTCATGACACTGTCTCCTCTGTAGCGGTCATTTTCCACCATACATTCGTCTACAAACCGCCTGGAAGGCATTCATCTAACCCTTATTCTTCCGTCGTGGAGATCCAAGTAGGATTGAGATTTATCTGACCACATCATCCTGTTCTTTTGATTTCTGGTCCCGGCTGCATGCTCTTCACTCCACTGTACCCGTCGTGTCTTGTATGCAGGACTGAGACGAATGTGAAGGGCAGGGCAGTATACCCTCAGGTTAGCCAACACTAGTCTCTTTCTTGTTGATGGAAGACTATGATGCTCTGATGTTGCAGGCCTAGCACCACTGCTGAGAATACCTTTCGGTGGAAATTAAGAAACCTGTGCGTCTTCACATACTGGATCAAGTAAGTCATCTGTCCCATCTGACAGTCTGGGTCGCCCATATCCAGCCTTCCTATTGCATCCTCTGGTTTCCTGAAAATGCTCCACCCTCGCCTCCCCCCCCCCCCGCCCCCGCCCCCGCCCCCCAACTGGAGCACCCCATTATCCTGGCCACTTCCCACTGTGGAAGACAAGCCTCCAACTTCCCAATGATTCTGCTCCTGTAAAATTCAGACAGCTGTGAATGACCTGTACGCCCTGGCATTGTGAATTCACATTGATCAGAGTAGTGTCATGGCCCCCTTATAAAGCCCATAGAAACCCCCAATACAAGACACACTTTTCACACCTCTCTGGCTGTTGTCTTGCTTTCAGGACATTTTTGGTGCGTGTGACTGCTCAGGCAAACTCTAAGCTATCGTGGTCGATGTTACATAATATTCCATGCGACACCCATATTTTCCATGTAAAGGCATATGTAAAGCAGGCCATATAATTTATAAACCAATGGGGTGGTTTTTTCCCCAGCAGTATAATTTATTGCTTTATGACAGTTCAATTTTCATGTTTCTGACAGTCAGTGTTCTGCTTCAGACACGGTTATCAATCTGTTCTGTGTTGAGGACACCACTCTTTCAGTGCCAAGCACAACTAATGTTGATCTGCTCAAGTCAAACTAGTGTGAATTATCATAAGGATCCCAGATTTGTATTCCTCGTAAGACCTTTCATTCAAGTACCAGCATGCCTTTAGAGAGAATATCCCAGGTCAACATATACCCACTTACAGTGTTACAAAAGAAACTGGTTACAATTATTAATTTCATGAATCCAACTGAACATACAGCACTGATCTTTTAACAGATGGGTATCTTTACCTGTTACATATTAATAAATTTCAACTGTGTTTATATTTAAAACAGTTAACAAGCAGTTACCAGGTATATTTGATAGTATGTTTACTAGTAATAAAATGATTCATAATTATAACACTAAGCAATCTGAAAACTTACATATGCTACAATGTACAACAAATTTTTTGATGTTTTACTTATAGGTCCTGAATTTTTTAATTCTTCACCAAATGAACTTAAGTATCCAAATTCTTAACAAATTTTAAGTGCAATTAAAATTGCATTTCATTGGTTACTAATTTTTTAAGTTTCTGATTATCTGATGTAATTTTTCTCCTTTGTGTTATGTTTATAAACGTTATATCGTCTTACAATCAGACATATTTCTGTATATATATTTGTACGGAGGTCAATGAGCCCAATCAGGTTTCTTCATCCTCTTTGTTGTTCATTTATTTTAAAGTGTCATATACTTCTGTATTTAAATTATTGGCAATAAACTCTATTAACTCAACAGCTTTTCTCGGTGCCCATTACCCTAAGTGCACGCTGAGAAAAGCTGTTGACTTAATCTAAAATTTGGCACAACATTTGTGGATGTCATATTACAGGCCTAGCCCACATTTAGCTTCATCCAGCATTTTACTTATGGAGGATGTTCACTTGTGGATATTATAGACACGGTACCAAAAAGTTGCCCCCCCCCCCCGCAGTGGGGCTTAACTTTTTGTGCAGTATAACAGGTCTATTCTAGAATCGTCTTTCAACCTAGTCCACATCTATTTTCATCAAGCATTTTATCTTCAAACCCGTTCTATTGCAGTTTTGAAACTTGTGAATCTTTTCGGCGTTCAAGATTGACTTTGTGCTTTTGTTCCTTACTTAGGAACTAAATACCAAATTAATGATATTCAGCAAAGTACCAGCCAGTTTCACAAATTGTGGAACAAAGCAGAGAATTTTTGTGAGAAGTGTTATAAATTTCATGATAGCAAACAAATTTGGGATTCCTGATTTTGCAGTGTCAGTGGTGCGACCGATTTTGGTGTTTACACAATCACGTAAACTCATCTCAAATTTTGCATAAAAATCGGATCTACTTTTTGTTTACTCAATTTCCAAACTTTTTACATTTCTCGAACATACTGACGTGTCAAATTCTACCCCACCACCTGTCCCAAAGTACCCTGTAGATGGGGCTCATTGGGACACAAACTGAAAAAAGAAAACTATTCATTCTCATAAGCAGTCTGCAACATATTTAAAATGTCAATATGATTTGTGATCAAAAGTGCCACATTTTAATTGCATTGTCAGCATCTGCGTCTCCCAAATGACAAAAAGTTTGTAACAAAGCCGTGGCCCTAAAATTTAATGTATTGTGGCAAACTGACCAGTTGGTCGATGGGTATTTTTGGTAGACTCATAACTGTGTAGAATGCCCATTGACTTGCACCGCCATAATATCCTCCATTTTAGTAAGTCTTTTTTTGTTTTGTACAGACGATGGAAGACCAAGCTTCCTAAAAAGCTCGGCCTGACAGGCAGGTCAGCTGAGCAAAATATCATTAAAAAAATCACTGGAGCGTGAATATTTAAGCAACATTAGTGGCATCCACGCAAGGTACATTGCCACCAAGCCTGAGGTGAATCGGACAAACACTTTCTTTGGACAAGTCCAAAATGTGAATTAGCATTAGAATGCCCATTGACTTGCACAGTAATCTGACAATAGGAAAAGATGCTTTTACCAATAAGTACCTGAATTATGAACATTGCTCAAAATCAGGAATCCACAGCAGTGCCACCTACTGAACAACTTCGTTTGACCCTTTCTCCAGGAACATATACGCAAAGCTTCATCTAAATCTGAGTGACGGTTCTGGAGAAATTCAAAATATTGAAAACACTCAAAAAATCATATCTGGTGAAAAAATAGAAGCTAGGAATCCCTAGGAGTGTTCCTGTGTGATATCAAATCAACTGGGTGAGCGGTTTTGGAGAACATTTTTTTAAGATTGGCCCTCTCCCCCTCCCCCCCCCCCCCCCAAAAAAAAGCCAAAACACATACCAAGAATCCAAAAAAATCACTGGAGCGTGACCATTTGAACAAACTTGGTAGATACCCATCCAAGGTATATTACCAAGTTTCAAGTGAATCTGGCTGATGGCTTTGCAGAAGTAAAAAAAGGTGAATTGTGAACAGACGGAAAGAACCCATGGATGCTTGAGCCTTCTGAAATCTCAACTTGACAAGTAAGTCAGTTGAGCTAAACAGCAATTACGAGTCCACAATCCATGTTATTGGTGGCAACTTTATTCAGAACTTCAAAATAAGACTGTAGTGTTATGTGATATTAGTACTTCTATTCTGCAGAGTCCTGGCCTGGCAAGTAGCGTTTTTGATGCCTTAAAAAATGTCGTTTCGAAGCACAAGAATAGAGTAGATAGGTGGGGATTCTTCTATTATTTTTTAACTGTGAGTCCCTTAATCATAATGTGATTTTGATGTACTGAAGTTGACATCAACATTCCATTGAATTCCAAAAATTATTTAATGCTTTTCTGACAAATTCTTGAAAACTATTAACAAAGATTATTCTTGACATACATTACACTGCCACTGCATCCTTTGGATAATTAGCTTTCAATCTATTTAAATATATTGTAATTTGTATATTATATTGGTTGATTGATTAAAATGTATATGTATCAGTGTCGGACACCCTGACATTTTAATTAAATAACTACACTAAACTTTCACACTTCAAATATATCAAGCATAAGGGCAAGTAACTTGATCAGACAGCCAGAACACAGACAGAACCCGCTCCTGGAATTATTTTTTTTTTGTATTTGAGCAGATTCCAAAAATGTCAGTCAATGGACTACCATTTACCTTGGAGAACACTCTGGAATGTCTTCTTGAGCGAAATGATATTTCCTCGTGGAAAATGACCGGGGGAATGGTTGACATTGCCATCAACATAAGGTTCAATGTGAACATGGTGGGTGATGACAAATCTCCAAATACTTATGCAGCACCACAGGTATTTAAACGGAAATCACCTGCTCATGTTGCCCAGAACCAAAAAAAGGGCGCAAAGGATAGAGAGAGCAGGAACAGCCAAAGGGAAATACACAATGATAGCAAAACAGAAATTTGGGATGAAAATCACACGTTTGAGCTGCAAAGACGGTAAAAGTGAACAAGAAATAATTCTTATATCCAACACTATAGGCGCAGTGGATGATATGCGGATACAAACGATGGAAAAAAATAGCAATGCTGATAAAAACAAAACTACATCAAAACATAATGCCAACACATTGAACAATCATACTGACGGAGTGTTAAGTGCAGACTGTGAAAAATCAAGTGCTAAGGATCAGTGTTTCCTAATACACCAAAAAGCATCAACATATCAGAAAACGATCTGACAGCCTAAGTTGCCACTATTATACAAGGAGCCAGTCTCAGTCAGAAAACTGTCATGTGCACAAATCTAATTTTGTGGACAAGTATGGCTTTATATCAAGACGATGGATGGGATTGGCTTTCGCTTTGCTGCACGTACACTGGGGCCCCATTTGGGTTGCGGTGAAATTGCGATCCTTTAAACACTATTTTGGTCCCAAAACAGTACAATTTTTTCCACATAACAAAGCAAAATATATTACTTACATCGTCTTGAAACAAATCCTGACTGATAATACATCAAGGCGTCTTAACCAGTTGTTAAACATTCTACTAAAAGTATGTCCGAACATCACCGCAAGGTTGACCTTGGCTTGAATGCTGCGCACAGGCACAGGAATATATGTGCGGCTGTGACTCCCTAGATTGTGACAGATTTGGTCATTTTATGCGGTCAGTGCTCTGATGTGCCTTCTGTAACTTTGGTCTTCATTCTTTGTCTATGCTACAGAAAGAGTTTGACACAACACCACATTCGTCCTCGTGTAAACAGATGACCGTACATCTCCATTTGTAACATGGGTGGTAGGAACAGAGCAATACGGAGCCAGAAAAGGTGTTGATTACATTTCATAATCCATTCTTTCTGTGCAAAGTGTGGATTATGGTCTTCCTTCATTATCAAATAACAAGTGAAGTGAACACATAATGAACACTTTTCACACAATAGCATTGCTGATGTTGTGCAGTGCAGCATGACCTACAGGCAGTGGGTTGTAGAAAGAGTTGTTGACATCAGAACAGCCCAAACTAAGGTACTGTTCTAGCAGGATCTGTGCAGATGACCACCGGACTCAAGATAGTACAGACGTGCATTCCTAGAACTTTCCAAATCATGTCATATCTAACATGATATCACCGTGGCCATAATGCAAGTTGATATACAAGACTCAATTTAAAACCCTCGATCACTGTCCATGCCAAGCATGAACCCTGCAAAAAAGAAAAAAAATAAGTGAACCTGTTGCTTTTTTACCTGCAATAGGTTTCTTGTAGTATGCACTCTCGTCGTTATGACACACACTTCTCTGAAATAGCAACTATTGGGTGGGAATGCTGCCCAATTCACTTAAATCTGTCATTTTGGCTTCCACCACGTAGTCTTTCTACTGCCACATCAGTAAGTGGAAAGTATATGAGCAAGCAGTCAAACCTGACTGTGCATGTGACAACTTACATGACCGGTAAACTTCACCATGCAGCACCCAATTATCTTGTTAAGTTTCTAGTACCCCTGCTATAAATCATTTATAACATGTCACAATGACCATTAAGCCATCACAATCAACTCCGTCTTACCTCATTGATTATGTGGTATAATGGTCATGTGACACGTCATAACTATCACTGGTATACCTGGATGCACGAACTTGCTTATTTGGGTTCATTCATTCAGCCTTCTGGGTGGCACAAGTTCCACTTTGTGACAGTGTATGGTTTCAGTTGAAGTATTAATCATCTCGGGGAGATGGGGGATAAAACAAGGGTATCTGCTTTTGCGCATAAATGCGCTACTGTGAATAATTGCACCACCAGAGATTTAAGTCAACGAATATCAGTTATGGGATTTGAATGTAAAATTGGACTTGAAAAATTATATGCATGTTCCCTCTCGATGTCCCATTGGCAGATGTGACCCTTTTTTGTACACAGCCTTGCCTTTATCGGTTGCTTACAATTTCTTGTTGGGTGTCTTATAAACGGGCTTGACAGATATTTGCTGCAAGTTTGTGGGTGTCTTGTCTAAATGTGTCATGCGCTGAAATTGTTAAATAACAAGCGTCTTCAGAATAATTCACATTTTCGACTTCTTCTCCAAAACCGTCATCCAGATTAACTTCGAACTTGGTGGGGATGTATGTACCTTGGGTGAGTGTCTACCAAGTTTGTTCCCATTGTCATGTTCCAATGAATTTTGTTTTTTCAAATTTTTTTTTCAAAAATCTTTACAAAAGTTTTAATAGGCAAGTTTTAACATGGGAATATCTTGTAATGGTTTTAACTTAAATACTTTTAGCCAGATTTACTTCAAACTTGGTGGGGATGTGCCTTGGGTGGATCTCTACCAAGTTTGTTCAATTGGTCACGCTCTATTGATTTTTTGGAATTTTTATGAATTTTTTTGTTTTTTGGGGCAAACCTTAAAAACTCTTCACCTCTGAAACTGCTCACCCAGTTGTTTTGATATCATTCATAGACACTCCCAGGGACGCATAGTTCCCAATTTGTTGACCAGGTGGCACTGCAATTTTTCCTATTTTTTTTTTTTATGAATTTTTTATATGGTTTTGTTATTTTTCACTTGTTCTCAGAACCGTCACTCAGATTTAAGTGAAATGTGATGGATATGTTCTTGTGGAAGGGTCAAACAACGCGTTTACTAGGTGGCACTGCTTTAGATTCCTGATTTTTAAGTATTTTCCATTCGGGTACTTATCGATCAATGCAGCTTTCCAATGGATTACTATGCAAGTCAATGGGCATTCTAGTGCTAATTCACAGGACAACTGACACAAAATTTACCGTTTACTTGATAACTTGAGATCTGTTTTGAGTTAGTACTGTGATGCTGCACATGTTAATGTTTTTGTATGAAGGTCATGCTCAGACAGTACATGAATGACTTTGACCTCGTTTCTGGGGTCACAGTACAACATACATGAATTTTACTCTTCATTATAACTTGAGAACTACTTGAACCTTGATGTTGCACATGTTAAGTGTTCCTTTATAATGGTCAGACTTACTCTGAACATGGGTGACCTTGATCCTCTCCCAAGTTCATAGATCTGAAAGTGTGATGAATGTCAAGATCAGCTGTGCATGGGCTGTTCACACAGCTCTCTTGTTTTGTATTATGATATATATGGATATGTACATGTACATGTACATGTACACTCATTCAGAGTGACTGAATTGGTCTCACATAATTGTTAGGTGGTACATTATATAGTTTTTTTTTTTTTTCAGCTTTAAAATAAATCCAATCAAGAGATGAAGGCTTTAACTTCATGTCCTCACTTTTTTTTCAGCTGGTAAAACACATGTAGTGTGCAGTTAGTGATGGAAGTCAAAGTGAAAAAAAATGACTGGCGGCAATCCAAAGCTGCCCAATTTCAAACAAGACTCCAAGAATATTATATCAGTGCCATAAAGGCCAGATTCTTGCAATTTTTGAACCTACAAAATTGGGCCTAGAATACATTCAAAATAAAGTGTTTCCCTTAATTTAGAGAACAAGGACTGGTGTGGTTCCCTCTCTCACACACACATGCACAAAACTAGGATTCCACAACTCCTAAATCCAATGACTTCTCAGGTTTTAAATGACCTGTACACTCCATGAACTGTTTTTTTTCTGCCTAAATGATAAGTATATTTACTTTCTTTAAAATAAAAACTGAGATTACAGGACCAGTGAATTAATGAAGTTCCACTTGAAAGAAACAATGTCCTTCCCTGTAAATAATTTACCTTTGGTCTAAAACACAATCTTGTACAGGTGTCAAATGAATACATCTATACTAAGACATCTCCAAATCAGAAATCAAGCCAGCCTCTGAGATATAAAACATTTATTCTGCTGTTCATTATACAATAAAAATGCAAAAAATGCTGGTTCTTTTCTTAATACTAGACCACCAGTAAATTTATACATACAACACGAGTTCTTCACAACTAGGAATGAAATGCTTTATGTCGTTCCTTTTAAAATAGTAAAAAGGGCACGTTCATAGTACTTTGACATTATATTTCGACTCCCAACACATGATGTTCTTACTGCAAAATTCTTGCTTTCTCCCACGGATCACTTTTTCACCCATCTTATCAACACTGCTTCGCTTTCTGCAGTCTTTAATGTTCACCACAAATAAGACTTGCTCTTTTTCCGATGTATAAATACACAGTTACAATAATTAAGGTCGAACTTCTACACAGTTCACATCGGTCTCTGTTCCACTCTGTCGCACAGCTCTTCCACACAATTCTTGATCTAATATGGTCTGTCCCGTCTTTCTGATCTGCCACCAGGTCTGTAAGAAAAAAAATTGCACCACGCTTTTAAATATTTTTTCTAGTTTTTGCACTACATATCTTGACTCTTGATTGATAACATATGCCTGTGCAAATTCAGACAAAATTTATTTTCTCTGCATAATTACATATGATCTAACTTTTAGCATTACAAGTATAGGAGAGAGCCAGAGTGTTATCAGACCAGAATACAAGCCTAGTGTGTTATCAGAACATAACAGGTGGGCGTGGCTTTTTGAAATGAGGGCGAGACAAGTGTAGCATGTGTTCTGCCCACACCTCAATAAGCCGCACGCGCCTACCTTGGGTTCACAGAACTCAACACTTGAGCATGCTGGGCAAATCAGTTTCTGTTCTTTCTCTTATGTACTAAAAATTTCATGTAATCGAACAAAAAAAATTAAGGGGCCAATGAACATATAAACAATATGGAGCTCTTTTGTATGTGTTATGGCATAATGACGCAATTGAGGCTGCCATCTGGTGTGGCCCATTGGCATTTGCACACCCACAATGCCAGCTTCAATCACCCTTGTCATTATGCCAACGCATGATGGCAGTCACTGTGGTGCCATTGTGTCTTTGAAGGAGTTTTAGAAGTGCTCAAACATGCAGTTCTATTGTTGATACCCTTTGGCCAGAGGACATTAACTACACTGTTAATTCATTTAAGAAATGAGCGTCCTGTTTTTGAAAATCCATTTGTTCTCTCCTCTTCTCTTTCCAAATTCCCAGTTTGAGTTTTGTTATGCATACCTTCCACCCCTGTCAGGTCCACCTCCTCGGCCTCTGTCAGGTCCACCTGGGCCTCCCCGGCCACGGAAGCCTCCTCTGTCTCCTCCACGCCCACGGAATCCACCACGGTCTCCCCCTCGGAATCCACCTCTGTCTCCTCTGCCAAATCCTCCTCTGTCACCACCACGTCCACGGAATCCTCCACGATCTCCACCACGGAAGCCACCCCTGTCACCACCACGTCCACGGTAACCACCTGCAATAAAATCAAAAGGTAAATGAGACTTATCCTGGACTTCTTGCAAGTAACTTACAGATTCTTGTGTACCTTTGCATTGCGACATCATTTCTATATCATGAGCAAAGCCACAAAATATTAATGTTGGGTATTCCAGTTTACACAATCATTTTCCCATGAGCAAATAAACAAGCTAGTTCTTGCAGTCTTTCACAATATGCTCATCTGTCACAGAAAGGCATATTTTCACTTGAACTTCAGTGACAAATACCAGCCTCCACATAAAGTTTCCACAGCTACGGTCAAATAAAGTTGAAATCGGCCACAATTTGAAAACATTAATGCAGCTGGGTATGCAGACAACAAAACTGGAAGAGGCTGTATCTCAAAGCTACGATCTTGGGATTGCTTGTTTGTAGTCAAAAGCTGAACCTTTCATGACTGGAGTTATCTACGTGACTCCACATCCCTTGGCTTGTCCCACCATAATTTTAGGTTTCAGTTACTAAATCTCGGCAAAAATGACACTTACCACCACCCCCACCATTACTGTCAGCATCATCAGGTTTGGCAGTTTTACAACGGTTACACTCATTCCTCCAAGAGAAGTTGCTGTTTCCACAGTCCCTGTAAAAGAAATGCAAAAAACATCAATTTTTGGCAGAGAGTGCAAAGTTTTACTTCAGTTACACCTACAAATTTACGTTTTCAGTGAACAAAACAATTTATTTTGTTTTACACTTGATTTGTACACATAATAAAAGTATGCACTGTGCAGTCCTGGACATCATTGACTGATGATGCTCTTTTTGCGTCCCATCAACACTTACTTACCCATACTCCTACATCCTTGAAACAAGCCAAGACACTCACATGTAGAACCTATTTTTCAACTTTGATTTGTTTGAAGTTTAAAAGATTCAATTTGAACTTACTGGTTGTTGCAAATCCAGTCACCCGGTCTTCTATCCCCTGCAAAATGTGAGAAAGGTTTCATGTACATACATCTTTTTATTTTTATGTATTCAATTTACTCATTGATACAGCCCAAGTGTTGTTCAGACTGACTGCCCTGAGCAAATGCAACAGCCTCTTCAATACAACTGAACAGCTGAACGTTTACCCACAGTTGAAGGAATGTAACACATCCAGAAGAATTGCCTAAACATACCAACGCATCGTATCTTACCCAAAAGAAGTTTGCACGTAATTACCAGCTCCTACCCTTACAAATTCACACAAACAGGAAGCAAATTAATAATTACTGATTCATTCACACCAAACTGATATACAAATCCAGTATTTTCACCATAATTTAAATAAGAGTTGTCAACAATTTCTTCTGTTTTGCGAGAAAGATACACTATTTTAAATGGAACGTTACTTTTAAGGTGCCCTATGTGGTCCCTGCCTGCATTGACAAGTTGCCCTTTTCAGATCAAACTGCCCTGCCCTTGTGAAAACAGGCAGAGACCACTGTTATCTCTATACTATTTTCAGAGATAATTACCCATTGGGCCGCCACCTCCACGATCACCGCCACCACGTCCTCCACGACCACCTCCTCGGTCACCAAATCCTGCAAATGCAAGTGTTTTCTTAGTCTAAGCTGCACATGTACTTCACTTGAAAGGCAATCAACTGCATGCCATAAACCAGTGCAAAACTGTAAAATATCAAGCTCAACATAGAATCTGGAAGACAATTCTACAAATCTGGCATACAATTCCCATTTTAAGTAGCTTTCACAGTGGAGCATGCCTCCAGTATCTTTTCTCAACACATGCTTTCTGTTTAACAGTTTTCTGCCAGAGATTTCTCTTGGTGGTTGGACGGAGATTTTAGTTCAATCATAAATGGCCACTTACCACCTCTACCTCGGCCTCTGTTAGGTTGCCATGCCTTCCTCTGTGCCATTTCAACACGGATCACTCGACCGTTGAAGTCTTTGTTGTTGAACCAGTCAATGGCAGATGTGGCAGTGCAGGGGTCATCGTAAGTTACAGTAGCTTCACCTTTTGGCCTTCCAGTTTCTTTGTCCATGTAGATCCAGATCCTTGGTTTACCAGTCCTTTTGTCAGTCTGTATGCATATTGAACACATGAATTAACTTTTTACCAGTGTTGGAATTGCTATAAATATCCAAACTTTTAGAATAGTTCCACCTAAGAACTTAAGAGCTACATGCACAAATGAACTTTCACGACTATACTTAAACCACACCATTTGACACTGCCGATTTCTGAACTATACAATTCAAAAACCCCAGGTTTTTAAATTGAAATCAACTTGCACTAAAATTTTTGTCATTTCGCTTAAGGCACACGTTTGCCAAACAAGTACTGACCTTTATGACACCAATGGAACCAAAGTGGCCTGCCAGTGCCTCAGTACTGACATCATCACCGAGTCCTTGGACAAAGATGGTGTCATGCTGCATTTCCATTTGCGGTTCATCAGCTGAAGTACCATAAAATAAGGAAGTCACAATACTGAATTACATGTAGACTGATTTGAATGTGCAAAAAGGAAGGTATGCCAGACTAAAAATCCCACTGAATGAACAACTGTGCACAGAATGTTATGTAGTGTAAGATGGGCACTATTTTTCTAGTTATAAAAAAAAAGGCAAAAAATTACTTGACAAAATATATCAAAACTTTATTACCGTGAATGAACAGGACAATTTCATGTACAGCAACTGCTGTATATGACCACCTTTAGGCCACAAAAAGTGGCTACACAGCAGGTACCACTGTATCTTAGGATTGCAAAAGGATGTACGGCTTGTGAGAAAAATAAGGTTTATTTAGCCTTTGAAAAAGAGAGAGTGCCATTTCCTGGCATATTCCATTGCAAATGCCATAACATGGACGGTACATCATTTACATGTTGGCGACATTTATATTTATGAATTTAATGAATTGTCACATCACTTAAGAATGGTGCTATACTTTTATATACCTTTCTCTGACCGAATGTGATGTGTGCAGAGCCCACTTGTGTATGGCCTAACATGCTTATACAAGTATGAAGTAATTGGAGTTACTGTGCTTTGCAGCATTGGCTACCTATGTTTGCAGCTCCGGACATTTGTGATTTTTATCTAGGATATATACAGAGTTCTTACACATATTAAGTGCCAATAAAGATGTGATAATAAGTACATGCAGATAACAAGGTTACAAGATTCTTGTATTGGATGAGACTTGGAACTGTAGTTTTTATTACTACAACCAAAAGAGGGTGCATATTCTAGTGATGTTACATTTCATTTCGAATGGATTTGCATCACAATGGACTCACTATTCTACATGTGACAATGTTGCTTGTTAAAATTAATTGTTCGACTTTTCGTTTTGTCTTTTGATACTTTGGTCACTTGCAGATATTATGCAACCAAGTCTTACTACAATATGCATGGCCTCTGTTTGGGAGAGGGGTCAGTAAGGACAGCAAGTGACCTTTCCCCAATCAACTTGTTGAGTTACTCTAGTAACAAGAACTTTTTTTTTAATGACATTTAAGGCCTAATTTTAGTGAGAAAACTAAACAGTATAGCCTATTAATAATATATATATATATTCCAAGCTTCCATCCATAGTTCTTTTCCTTGTTTCATATTTGACCACTGTAAATTTCTACATGTATACTTGAACAGCTAGAGAAAGTTAACTCTAATGACATGGTCCAGGAAGCTTGGTTTCACTGGGCATACTCAGCTTAGATGCCTATCTGGCTTATTTTGCAAGAGTACCGCTCTCTGGTGGTGACATGTACAAGTTTTCTAAGTCCAATGCAAGTGTTTTAAGCTTCATAAATCTTGTCCAATCAGTAAATTAACATCCCACACAAAGGCATCTCTCCTTTCACACTTTTAAAGTATTTTAATGAAGACAAACATAAACAAGTTACAATCTGAGCTATGAACAAAATTGTGTAACATCATCTCTGTTAACCTGCACTTTACTGCCACCATCAACAGTCTGTACCAGGGCAAATCATAGCAGAATTGTCAGAGAACTGAATGTGCATATATACATGTAAGGTTAACACACATCCAACTCGGGTATTTTTTGCAAAAATTAAGGACTTATTTACTCTAAATACAGCTTTGAATCCCATTTTTAGTGTCAACAGATTCTACAAAACTTGCTGTCAACTGAGTATATAGGTTTATCATGCCTTGGATTCATGTTTTGGTGATATTTGGCCTTAAAACAGTCACTTAATCAGGTTGAACTGCATGGCAGTTATTACCACTGCTGTGTTAAAAATTTAGCTTATCAGTCACAACTGCTGCTATTGAGAACATTGCTTGTTTTATGTTTAAAAAGAAGCTGGTTTCGAGTCCTATATATATAAATGTTATATGTTTTGACAAAAAGGAACTTACATCCACCTCCGTAGCTACCTCCACCTGGAAGAGGACAAAACAAACCAATCAGGACATATACATCCCAATATCGAGAGATAAGTGTTCAACAAACCAGATTCTTGCATGTCTGTAATGGGCACTAACACCCAAGCTTTCAGACATTTCAATTTTACCTTGAGTGTCAAGTTTTTCAGTTAAACATTTAAACAATTCAAAATGACCTCCCATCAGATTATGTTTGCAGAACCTGGTTTTGTTGAGCATGCACACACACAATTTTTTTTAAACATTCCCCTGTGGCTTAACCAGAATGCTGAACCCCCAGCTACCAAGCCAGTCTCACAGCAGTCAACTCCTGCTGGGCACCCAAAACATGGCAGCAGAAAGGTCCAGCCCCATCCACAGTACACCAAATTCCCCTGTGGCTTAACCAGAATGCTGAACCCCCAGCTACCAAGCCAGTCTCACAGCAGTCAACTCCTGCTGGGTACCCATAACATGGCAGCCGAAAGGTCCAGCCCCATCCACAGTACACCACATTGCCCTGTGGCTTAACCAGAGTGCTGAACCCCCAGCTACCAAGCCAGTCTCACAGCAGTCAACTCCTGCTGGGCACCCATAACATGGCAGCAGAAAGGTCCAGCCCCATCCACAGTACACCACATTGCCCTGTGGCTTAACCAGAGTGCTGAACCCCCAGCTACCAAGCCAGTCTCACAGCAGTCAACTCCTGCTGGGCACCCATAACATGGCAGCCGAACGGTCCAGCCCCATCCACAGTACACCAGTGTATCTCACCAAGCACTCAATAGTCTGCACTCCAGAAATATTGCAAAACACAAAATTCCTGTTATGAAATTGCATTACTTTTGGAGTTCACTATACCCTGTTTTAATTTTTAATCATAAGCCTTCTTATGCATGCAGCACTACTGCGGCTAATGAAGAGTTTCATCATTCCCAGGTGTGTGTGTGTGTTTTTTTTTTTTGTTTGTTGCTATTTTTTTGTGCTCAATGAACATGTGAAACATTGATCATTCCCTCCCCCATACCACTTTCTGGGCCACAATAGTGCTGCTTGCTGTCACAACAGTGTAGTCAAGTGATGAAATGATCTACTTATGGTTATACTTCACACGTGATGTATAAAGAGAACATTGCACAGCTGCTACAGTGGAATGGCTGCCAAAGATTAACGCATGCACAACAATATCCCTAGTACAAGACTGCTCAGCCATGGCTGTCTAATAACAGCTTATCTAGTTACCAAATACCACCACCACCACCACAGGCTGGGCTTCTTTAACCATCACTTTTCAATTGAAAATGCAGATTTAATGAAAAATATTTCGCTCAACCAGCAGTTTATGTCCTGTTCCCAATTCACCTTTTTTGGGTGGGCTTTTTGTTTTCCTTTTCATTTTCCCCCTACATCATCCCAACATATTTGCAGTTTGAGGTTCATGTATTTGAAGATACTTCCCTGGTAATCAGTATTGTCCAATCTACCCAAGTCTATCCAATTGTTCCAATGAGTGACTGAAATGCACTAACTCATGGCACCAGAATTTGAAAAGGGTATTTTATGGTATCTCACAAGTATGGTCTTGCACACCAATTTCACTTTCACATCAACCCCATGCACAATAATCACTGCATTAAAAGATTTTTAGTTTTACCCATTGTTTTAAATCTACATTTCCCTTTCACCAGCAGTTTTTCTGTCAAAGAATTTTATAGGCGCCATTCTGATAACCTCCTGTGCGATTTATTTTCCACAATATTAACAGACTTTCTTCTTTTCAATCGGCCTGTCAACTTGAGATCTCAAAGGAATATTTTACCAGTCTTTGGGTGGTTAAATACCTAATTTGGCAGTTAATGGAACTGAGCAGTTCAAATAACTAATGTTACCTATACCTGCTGTCTGAGCATTTTCCCCCCAATAAGTGACTAAGTGTCCCCATACCAGGACAATGCAAGTTGGCACACACACTGTATACAATATAACTTTTAAAAAAGTAAAGGTTTGTGCAAGTAATTGCTGGTATACCAACACTAGAAACATATCAGAAAGCAATGGTGGGGTACATCCAGTGAACAGAAACTAGCTCTGCGTCACTCAGATGAGCCAGGCAAGGTATGTTTGCTTTCTGTACCATGTATCATATTCACTCAAGCAGTATCTGAACTCAAAAGAACAATGACAGCGTATGTAGAATATGCATGGCTTGTTAACGCTATAAACCAAAGGGTTTGGGTGGTTGACAAACTTTGCTCTACATTTCTGCCGATTCGTATCACCTTTGTAATGTACAACAGACATTACTATGAATATCCACCAGGCTAGTGTATGAAATCATGTTTTCAATACCCCAAGCCAACATTCAGGCATTAATCTCTTGTTCTTAAAATAGCCACATTAATAAATAAAATCGCAAACCTCTTTAATGTGAATTTTGTCCCTGTATTGTTGTCCATGCAACAATGTTTACCGGAGTACCTGATCTTTTATATACATGTAGTATGTTTGAAAGCAATAGAGCATTTTTCCTTTTAGCCTGCCTATCCTTCAGTACACAGGCTGTACCATCATAGCAACTCCAAATGATCAAGAATACCCAATCCATTGATCTCATCAGGAATGCCTATGAATACCATACTAAACTAAGTTTAGCCTACTGTTCTGTTTTAAGGAATAACAGTACTTTTATAACCCAAACCATGGATTTAAAATAAGCATCCCAAATTTTCCTTAGAAAGGTGCATCAATCTCATCCTGTTGTCAGATGTTGAACTTGTAGCTCAGATTTAAAATGTTGAAAGTTCCAAGAAGGCAGAAAGTGTCCCATGCTTTCAATATCCGCAATGTTTGTTATGAACATGGAAACATTCTGTTCATACTTCCTTTACAAACATCTGATTTATAGTCTATCTTGCTGCTGATATGGCTGCACCCTGAAGTTGTTTGCACTTCCCAGCACCACCAATACCCTCTTCACTTGAATCTTGATATCTAGCCAATGATACCAGGTGCATCCCCTCCCCCATCTCTTGTGTTAACATATCTGTTCAAACATTCATTGTATTTATCTCATTCATTATATTTATCTCAGCAATGTTGTAGCTTGTTTCAGACCATCCTGACTTGCAGTAAACAAGATGTCTACCATTTTGGGACTTGTCAAATGCATCCATGGAACAAATTGCATTAGAGCGTATTTGTGTAGAGGCTTAAAAATTGTTTGGGAACCACCACAAAAACCAGAGGTGCACACATGTATGTTTATATTAACAAGGGTTGGAGACAACACACATAACTTAGAAGACAAGCACCATTCCCCTTAGGTAGGGGAAGCATGTGATCATTAATACCAATATACGGAACCATCAGGAGGCTTAGCTAGTTTGACTGGGAAGAGCAAGTACCAAACTTATCCCCGCCCAACTTGACACATAAGAACCTCAATCCTTCAATTACTTTCTACAAAGTATGTTGTACTACTACATGCACTGTGAAAATTCTGGTCTACATGTGATTAAGCAGTCACCAATTTTTCATTTTTATAACTCTGCATAAGTTCATGCCAATCATGAAAACTTGGTAACAGTCTTTTCAAAGTTGGTATGTAGGTGGCAGCACCGTTCTCAATTGATTGTCCTGTGGTTTCATGTAAACTCAGTCTTGCTACTCTACATTGCTCTTCCCAGATACAGCACAAGATTTGCTCTAAAAGGTTATTGATGCATTGTACCCATTGCTGGGACTTACCACCAAAACTTTTGTTGAAGCCTCCTCTGCCACCGCTGAAACATTTGCAAGACTTTTAGTTCTGCAGGCCTACACTTTAAAAGTATATGCCTACGGAACTAAATGTTGCTTGGTCTTTCCACTTGGTGTCATAACTCTTCTCTTTAATCACTTGATGTAGGCACAAACTGCTCTCACTATGCTGGTACCACATGTAACTGGGCTCCCATTGTTTGCCAGTCAAAAGACCTTGTGCTTCAACCATGTTACTACCCCAACATACCCAACCCATTCCCCCCCCCCCCCCCCCCCCCAAAAAAAAAAAAAACTTTGTCAAGAACCTGGGCTCTGGATGTTTCTCAGTCAGAGCCAGTGTTTTAACCATGTCACTGACAAATATTGCCACCCCGTCACTGTACCCATTGTGTTACACCACTCTACCCCAACTGGATGAAAACTTTCTCCAGTTTACCATTACTTAAAATAGCATAACCCAATGTGAATGCTGAATACAGCACTTCATATCCTCTCAGAGGATGTTTTCAATCATGTATTGACATCCTCTCCAACACTCCCTTTCCCTCCCCTCCCAAGTTAATTTTGGACATATACTGTTCACGCTGGTCACAATCTTGTTAAATCAATTCAGATGCCAATGCTGTACAGCATCCTTTGAACTTGTTTCTCCCCAACCCCCTCCTTTCATTTAAAACTCCAAACACTGTTATGTATCATCCTTGGTTTACATTCTTAACCACTTAATTTGAAAATTCCTCCCCAACTGTTTTGGTCATTATTCATCGCTGAATTCTGCTTTTCTTCTATGTATATCTGAAGATGCAGGTTTATAACAAACCAAACTAGTCACAACAAATACCCATCTCCTTACAAGTGTGATAACATGTACCAATATGTCTTCCCCTATAGATTAAGACCAGAAAACCAAACAATGGGTTTGTTCTGTACACCCACTGAAGTAACTGACCAATATCATTCTTCATCAGAGTAATCATATAATTTGAAATACCTGACAAAGACCTTAAAATGTAATTTCCCATAATAAATATATTTTGTCCTTCATGTTTATTTGGCAATACCCCTGGTCAAAAATAGTGCTGTTGAAGCTTGGCTACCAAGTTTTGATAGCCACTAGAATATTATGCTGGTATACCCTGTTAGAACAACAAAACACTCAAAAGGCAACATATTATCCATATCAAATATGCAACATGTATATCATTCAACATGATAGAAATGAATAAAAAAGTCCAAGTACCACGTATTTATGTATTTTTGTGGGAGTATATGGTTACCATTTCGCTTTTATAGTATTAAACAGCTTCTCTTGTACATTTTTTTTTAGCAAGACACTCTCATACCAGTTTTTTTTTTGTGAAAAGGACTTGAATATATTGATTTCTTTGTACCCATCATGAACTAATACCTACTAACCACCATACTCTTAAATAAAAATAAACAGTACTGCAACAAAGCAATGTACATTACCCAACTTTTTCAAGTATCACTGAATGTAATTCCAACTGAATTGGCTACTCACCTTCAAGTATAAAGGTTGCTTTTAAATACCTGCAGGGCACACTGAAGCCCATGATCTCTTTCAGTCATGCACACACCTTTTTTCATAGCTTTTACTTTTCTGTGTTTATCATCCAATATAACTGCACTGTTTCTCTTCACCAATCACTTTTTTTGTGTCATTCTCTACCAGTTCATGCTCCACACTCTCAGACAATATTCTTATTCCATATTTCACAGTTCCCACGTTTCAACACTTGAAGCTTCGACTTTTGGGAGAAATTAACCAAAAAAATAAGGTTACCCAACAAATAAAATCTGCAACATTACCAGACACTCACGGTGGGGATCCAATCCAGTCATCTGCAGATTTTTTCCCATTGTGCCTTACAGTTCAGAGCTACGCAATGCACACTTCCCACAACATCTGGTGAAAAACCAAACAACTCACAACATACCTTAGATATTCCAAGACCAGTATCATCTCTTTGTAACTTTTGCCTTCTTACTGTACAGATAATGGGTTATACTTGGTCTGCCTTGGTTCTTAAGTTGCAACACTTTGTCATGAATTAAACTTTCCTCCATATAATGTGCTCAAAGAAACCCATGTTTCCACTTATAAGGAGGCACATGTGGGGCTGTCTAACAAAGGAAAATTTGACCTTAGTAAACCCAAGCCCAACAAAGTGTCCTCAATGAATCCTAGTCCAATTCATCATGCTGCCACTTGAAGGGACACACACATTACTCTGAGGCAAGACAGCGGTCACAGATGGACTATGCATCTTGTTCTGATGTTACGAAGGAACAGTCTTTTCAGAACATGAAAAGTGCCAAGAATATTTCACTAAGACCATAATATTTACACATCAGATTCAACTTAACTCTTCCATACTGTTACAATCACTGGCGCATGCTTTCACATCATTAATCCCATTCAAAGTGCATTCCACTGAGTTCCCCACAGCACACTGGTTGAACTGACTGTTCCCCTTTATCTTAAAAATTTTAGCAGTTGAGTTTATCACTTTCTTCAAATCAAATACCCCAATTTCCTTACTTTAAAAAGGAATAATGATAATAATGATAATAATAATGATAATAATAATAATAATAATAATAAAATAGTGATAAATGCTAGTGACAAGTCGTGCTGATGCACATATTGATTAAGTTTGACAGATTATGGCCAATAATGCTTTCTACAGAAAAAAATCCAAGGTTTTCTACTGAAAGATGCAGAGAAAGGCATACAGGTGTCATCATGGAGTAGTTACTTTAAAAAACAGTGCAAGTACCTTGATGCAAAATGAGAGCCGGAGGATCAAAGGTTGGGGGAGATGCTTATTGTATGGGTGTGCTTTACCATAAAGATGTATATATGAGCGTGTTTCAAACATACCACTCTGTAACAAGGAAAATGCTACTTCACAAGTTGCTTGCAAATGAGTCAGTCTTGGTCACTTGCACATTCAATCAGACCCTTCTTTGTATACCCACACCTCACTCCCAACAAGTACAACATAGCATGTCTGTGTCAGCTGACCCATCCCATTACCAGCACTCGCCACTTTTTTGCACCTGCCTATATTTCCACTCCTTGGCTACCGAACTAGAAATTTGCTGCCTACCTCCAACGTTGAACATGGGATAGTTACACTCTCAATATAATCTGGCACCAACGCAATAACTTCCAGTGACCCTGCTGCATACCCTTTACATCAAACCATGTACACGACACTTTTCCTTCGTCATGTGGTCAGCTTTTCTTTGTTCATCAACCATAAGGACTCCAAATTTCCGTTACTGATACTGTTCTTCATGCAATTCAACCACATCCTTGTTTTCTGTCATTGGCATGTCTGTTCTTTTATTTCATTGCGACTAGCTATCTGTATATACTCCACAAGTTCTTAGGCATGGTTCCTCCCTGAAGATTTGATCGGGCTGCATGGTTATTCTTCACACCAGTATTTATTTTGTAACAAAACGAAAGAGCTGTGAAACTTACTTCACCCTCTTCAAGTACGCATTCTGTTCATAATGACTGATTACCTTCAGCCATTCACATTTTTCTCTTGATTAATATCCTACTGTCAACAAAACTTGAATTCTGTTGTCATTTTTCCACTCCCAAGTCCACATGGCTGATGAAACATCACATTAGTTGACTCGCAACACTTGCAAAAATGCTTGCAAGTGAAGAGTAGAAGCAGTGTCAAAAAAAAAAAAAATTCAGTCCATCACGCCAAGTTTACTCAAGCTGCGGGAGCTTCATATTCAACTGGGCCTACATACTTTTCCCCTTTTATCCAAGTCTTGCATATGAAAGTAATGTTTTGCATTGATTCTTGTTGAAATATTCATACCATGCAATTTATGAAAATCCTCTTTCATGGGAGTAGGAAAGAAGACCAATTATACCCATTAAAAACCATTCATCTTCTACAGGATGTTTTCCTTGTTGTTACCCTAATTGTGTTGTTTTTGTATCTCTTGTCTGACACCAATTCTTATTTAGCAACCCTCATAATTTTTTCAATACAGTTGGAACCACATTCAGTTTAAACGCTACAACCATTCATTTTTTCTGCACAATACTTTCAAGTATTTATGATGCCATGCACCTGTCACTGTAGTACTAAGATTTCATGACAGCATGGATTTGCATCCACAGTGCTTGTCCATTAAATGATAAAATAAGAGGACACTTACCCAAATCCACCTCGACCACCACCTGGAAAACATAAAAGAAAATCAGTGAACAAGTAGAAAAGGCTTCATCACCTTAACTTAAGCTTTGAAAAATAGAAGCTAAATACACTCAACGAAAGAGTGTCCATTTTGTATCCTGCACTTGTGCCTGTAAGAAAACATCAAGTCATGCAATTTAAAAAAAAAAAAAAAAAAAAAATACTCCTTCCATGAATAAAAAACAAAATATTAAAACATCAACCTTGCAGTTTTAAAATCTGTGGACAATATATCACACTTAACTGACTTTTTTTCCACACAAAATGCAATATCACCCAACTTTGTTTCTTTTTTAAATTGTGAACGTTTGTCAGCTCTAATTTACATGTTCACAGTACATTACTGGCATCATGGTTATTTTGAAAGGGGCAATGCATTCCTTTATATTTGGCCCAGAGAATCTACATTTTTAAGCCAGAATTCATTTGAGTAGATTCCAACATAGTTCGGCATACACATAATTTCCAATGAACCCAATTTCAAATGGCCAGGTCCTTTTTAGGGACAGAGAACGTTATTTAGATACTGCTCCACATGTGCACCAAATTTTTAATTAGGCATGTGTTTCCATTGTACATATTTAGGCATGCAACTTCAGCCAAATAGCAATAAATTTTATCACCAATCATAAGAATTGAAAAAAAAAAAATCTGTTATGAAGGCCACATGCTCATATTACTCCTGACCCAAAAGCAGACCTGAACTTTAATTCAGATTCACTACAAGCATATGCCTATGACCAAAATGACTAATTTCGATCCCTGTTTGGATGAACACATAACACACACCAGAGGCATATATATACACCAGCTAAGTAGGCTACCAACTCCATCCACTTGGAGATAACCTTACCTCTGGGTCCCCCTGGACCACCCCCAGGCTGTGGGGGGCCTTGTGGCTGGTCATAGCCTCCCTGGGACCCATAGCCACTAAAGCCTCCAGATTGTCCATAGTTGCTCTGCTGTGGTGGGGGTGGCTGCTGGCCATAACCCCCACCAGCACCACCTGGTGGCTGCTGACCGTAACTGCTCTGTGGCTGAGCGTAGCTGCTGGATTGTTGACCATAGCTGCTCTGTTGACCATATCCACCACCGCTTGGTTGTCCATACCCTGCAGCTGGAGTCTGCGCCTGCTGGCCATATGCTTGTTGTTGTGGCTGGCCATATCCTGCACCCAATACAATTCAATGCCTTGTAATGCTCACCCAAGCCTACTCACTTGAACTTTCATGCCTCACAATTTCAGGGATCGAAACTATCACCAGCCTCAAGGCTTGTCTTTCTCTCCAGTTTTGTTTTTGTTTTGACCACGCATGTGCTTCAATTCTTAATGTGCATGTGCCACTGGTTTCCGAAAGAGGAAAGTTATGCATATTGAATAACCAGAGTGACACACCCAATTACCATTTTACCGGTTTTCCTGAAACACCCTGCAGATGCACTGCATATAAACTAACAGCATGCTTTCAACAGCACATCAGCATACCTTTTCCATCTGACCATGACTTTGTCTGGGTCCAGCTCCAAGTCCCATGCCTCATCCACTGTCTGTCATTGTATCTATATCCAATTCCCAGTACAAACACTTGGAACATTTGCTTAGATCCAAGCATGTAATACAAATGCAAAAATATGTGTTTGGACTTAAATATATGTGTTCCCAATTAGCTGTGGTTTGTATTACAGAAAAACATGGCATTTGCAACTGCAGCCTTTGCCTAAGACATTTCCTCTGCAAGTTCAGAATTAGGGCATGGGTTGGATAGCTGGACACAGACTCAATTTCTGATATTTATAAATATATACACCAGAATCATATAGCTTCTGACATCTACCTGCAAATGGTCAGGCACTCAAGTCAAGAATCATTAGTAGTTATATACAAGACATTTCATTCTTACAAAAGTTGATAACACACCCCAATGTTTCAATTTTCTTCACGTAGATTCTTCCTCCTTCATAACCCCCCCCGAACGAGCCCATATTTAGTATCTTTCCATTATCACACTGTGCATTGTACTGTTGCATTGACAGGAAAATTGTACTGCCCAAACCAACACCCTGGACTAGAATACCACTTTCAGTAACTTATGATAAGGTAACAAACAAGATACACATCCAATGTTTAACCATCTTGCTTCCACTATCTCTTTGTAACAGCTTTCCTCGGCATGCCTAGTGCACAATGCCCTCAAAGCACCCCAAGGAAAGCTGCTGACAGGAACTATTAAATTTCTATGTAACTACAGGCATGCTGGTACTTGAAGAAAAACGTCTTTTTACAAGGAACACGACTCCAGCACCCTTATAATTCAAACCAGTGTGATGGAAGTAGTTTGCCTTCAGTCGCACTGAAAGATTTTAAAGTCCTCTGTAACAGGCAACATTCACAGACTGGTAGGAAGTAATTAAGAAAGCTCATGACCATTAAGTTACTTTGACTACACATCTCCTTCCAACTTACCTGACTGACCATATGAAGACTGCCCGTAACTTCCTGAGCTGTCTTGTGGTTGACTGTAACTGGATGATCCATACTGCTGTGTTGACCCATAGGAACTTGTCGCTGCTGCCGCTAAACACACATAAATATTAACTTTGCTTTTTCCCAAAGCATCACTATACATAACAGTGTCTTAATACCAGACCCAAGGAGTAAAATACTAATATGAGGCCCATGGCCCTTAATTTTTTGCCATAAACAAACAAGAAAAGGTGCAATGAAATATGTCATCAAATGTATTGACTGAATGGATGATGTGATTGGTCATCCATAGTGTTACATCTCACTTCCAGACAGGTAGCCAATTTCCAGTGCCTTCAATAAGAGCTATATGGAATATGTACTAAAACAAAGTCACCTTGCGCATTTGTTGAGCAAGGCCCAATCAAGTTGCTCCTTAATGTATCAGTTTGGCTTTTCCTGTGGGTGGGGGATAAGCATGTCTCAGCTCCAGCTTTTTAAGTCATTCCATACCAGTCCCTGATATTTCCGTATATTTAAGACAATTGCATATTTAAATTCTTTATGAAAAGAGCATTTGTTCAAGTACCAACATGCCAATAGTCTTTAAGTCAGTGGTTCTGGTACTTGCCAGGCGGTGCCAGAACAACTGACCAAGGCCTGTGACCACAGTATGGAATGAGTTAAACTACATGCAGGTCAATCTATAATCACGGCCAATTAGATTACCACAGCCTTGGAAATCCCCCCCCCCCCCCCCCGCACAAGCATATACCTGGCACATACATTAATTCATTAACTCTTAATTTAGTTTTGCACTTTAGTCATACATAATCGGTAGGAATAACAAGAGGGCTTTGTGAACAGCCCGTGCCTCAGCTGATCTTGACATTCATCACACTTGCAGCTCTATGAACTTGGGAAAGGATCAAGGACACCATGTTCTGAGTAAGTCTGACCTTTATAGAAGAACACTTACATTGTACAACATCAAAGTTCAAGTAGTTCACAAGTTATAATGAAGAGTAAAATTCATGTATGTTGCACTGTGACCCCACAAACGAGGTCAAGGTCATTCATGTACTGTCTCAGCATGACCTTCATACAGAATAATTAACATGTGTAGCTAACTCAAAACAGATCTCAAGTTATCAAATAAACAGTAAATTTCGTGACAGTTGTCCTGTGAATTAGCATTAGAATGCCCATTGACTTACATAGTAATCAATAGGAAAGCTCCACTGACTGGTAAGTACCGTAATTGAAAATCCTTAACAATCAGGAATCCAAAGCAGTGCCACCTACTAAACAACTGTTTGACACTTCCACAACAACATATCCATCACATTTCAGCTTAATCTGAGGGACAGTTCTGAAAACAAGTGAAAAATAGCAAAACCATCGAAAAATTCACACAAAAAATTGCAGCGCCACCTGGTGAACAAATTGGGAATAAGGTGTCCCCGGGAGTGTCTATGAACAATATCAAAGCAATTGGGTGAGCGGTTTCAGAGGAGAAGAATTTTGAAGGTTTGCCCCGAAAAAGAACAAACAAATTCATAAAAAATCCAAAAATCAATAGAGCATGACCATTTGAACACACTTGATAGAGATCCACCCAAGGCACATCCCCACCAAATTTGAAGTAAATCTGGTCAATATTATTAAAGTTATGACCATTACAAGAAATTCCCATGTTAAACTTTCCTATTAAAACTTTTGTAGACATTTTTGAAAAAAAATCATAAAAAAATCCAAATTCATTGGAACATGACCATTGGAACAAACCTGGTAGACACCCACCCAAGGTACATTGCCACCAAGTTTGAAGCAAATCTGGATGATGGTTTTGGAGAAGAAGTCGAAAATGTAAATTAGCATTAGAATGCCCATTGACTTACATGGTAATCAATAGTAAAGGTGCATTCAAAAAAAATATAAAAATCAATGGAGCGTGACCATTTGAACAACTTGGTAGAGATCCACTCAAGGTGTATCCCCACCAAGTTTGAAGTCAATCTGGATGACGGTTTTGGAGAAGAAGTCGAAAATGTGAATTAGCATTAGAATGCCCATTGACTTCCATAGTAATCAATAGGAAAGCTGCATTGACCGACAAGTACAAGAATTGAAAAAATCGTTAAAAATCAGGAATCCGCAGCATTCCCACATAGTGAACAACTTTGTTTGACCCTTCTACAAGGAACATATCCACCAATTTTCAGCTTAATCTGAGTGACGGTTCTGGAGAAGAAGTCGAAAATAGCTATAACACACAAAAATTCATAAAGAATTAGAAAAAAATTGCAGCGCCACCTGGTCAACAAATTAAGAACTAGGAGTCCCAGGGAGTGTTCCTGTGTGACATCAAAGCAATTGGGCAAGCGGTTTCGGAGAAGATTTTTTAAGATTTACCCAAAAAAGAACAAAAAAATTCATTAAAAATCCAAAAATCACTGGACCGTGACCAATTGAACAAACTTGGTAGAGAACCGCCCAAGGCACATCTCCACCAAGTTTAAAGTGAATCTGGCTGACGGTTTTTGAGAAGAAGTCGAAAATGTGAATTGTGGACGACGGACGGACGACGGACCCTCAAAAAACCTCAGCTGACTGACAAGTCAGCTGAGGTAAAAACAGGACACAAATGTATTTGTACTTACGTTGTTGTCCATATCCTGTTGTTGACCCATATGACTGCTGTCCTGCAATAAAAACAAAACCAAAATGGTTTGAGTGACTTTGTCCTGTTGTGAGCAATCCAAGGTCTCAGCATTCAACATCCACTGATACTGTCAGGTGGTGCTAGCCTAAATGTTGTCAGGGGGCAAACAATCAGTAAGCTGTTAAAGATTCCTGTCAATGGTAAAATACCCATAAAATTCTCTGCAAAATGCATTTAAACCTCATCTGACTGATTGTGACAAAAAGCACCATATCAATAGATATGCCTGTCACCCAATGCGTTTCTTACGTTTTTTTTTTTTTTTTTGTTTTACAAGACTTGGTTTGACAAGGAAAGGACACTAAATATTGGCAACAAAGAAAAGTAAACAGACCTGCCCGGCAGTGCACTTCTTGTAATTGTATGTATTGTGTCAGATGAGGGTTAAACACGCACAAGACTACTATCATACAGAAAATTTGAAACATTCACTTCTGCGTTCAGTATAAATGCAACTTTCTATCCATATTTACCAAAGTGACCACCAAAAATGGCAATTCTGCCTTTGAAATTTGCTCTCAAATGAGTACCAACCTGTTTGTCCATAGCTTTGAACTGCACCATAGGCCTGCTGACCTGGAAAATGTGAGACTTATTTTTAAGATTTTTTAACCTGTTTCAAGTTACGAAGATTGCACCAACTGCTTTCTTTGCTATTCTCTAGTAGTGAAAAACTTAAGCAGATACATTGATGGCGATGAAATTTTACATCTGGCAGCTCCGAGCCGTAAAGAGCTACAAACATCCCTTCTAAATCACACATTCTTGGGGAAACTGCAGATGTAAACTCTACTGTAAATCATCAACTGTCCACCTGAAACATTTCTGGTGTGTGTGGCTGCCATAGGGAGCATAACTGAAACCTCACTTCTTCACATGACAAGACCTGGGCACCTAGCTTAGTATCAAGTTGCGTGTCCTTCTCAAAATGTATTTTCATTTTAAATCATACAAACTTTTGTACCCTTTTATCTTCAGATATTCAAACCCTTAAAAATAAAAATTCTTGTAGCACTTCAATGCAAAGCACTGACTGATGGGTTCACCACTGCTGCATTGTGACTTTTATTTAAAGATGAGGTCATCAGTTTGAAATTATCTTAAAAAACAAATGGTGAGCCAATGGACAGCGAAAACATAATGAGTGTCCCATGAGGAGGACCCATTAGAGAAAAAAAAAAAAAAAATCAACTCAATTTAATTCCTTTACCTTGCTGCCCATATGAAGACTGCCCATAGCTGCTTTGCTGCCCATATGCACTGGTTTGTCCATTCTGTGCTTGACTTTGTTGATACTGTGATTGGTCATAGCCCCCTGTGCTGTAACCACTTTGACTGTAATTCTGCAATGGAACAACACTCTGACTATCTGCCATTCATTTGGCATCATGTTGTATAGATTCTCTACACACTTAACTGCATAACACTTTATGGCTACTTTTTATCATTGTTTACCCCGTAAACTTCAGCCAAACCGATTCTACATTTTTCAATTAGCTGTTGGGCTTACATAAAAAGTGCCAATATGTGACCAAACAACTGAAAAATCTTAAATTTCTTGACTCAATTAGGCCTAAAGACGGTCAGTATCTTGGACTAAATTCAATCTTCATAAGCTTAAGCCTCATTGGCTTAAAACCAATCCATGCCCAGGGATGGGTGAAATGACAATGTTAATATTGATTCATGTTATCTGCCCAACAATCTATCATGATGCTTGGCATAATGTTCATAATACATGTACTTCAAGACAGAAGCAACCTTTAAATTCATGATGTTGTTCCAGAAAGGATCTGACATGACAGCTGAGCACCCACCTCCAAGAGTCATGATTCAGACTTACTGACAAATGTTAATCACCTTTGGAAGCTTTTTAATCCACGGCATCTTAGAATATTAATGCCATATGCAGAAGAGAAGATCAAGAAAAAGAGACAACATCGCAAGTACAGTGGTGCCTGCTGTGTGTGGACACCCCTTCAGCCAGAAAAAAATTCCACATATCAGGTGACATGACACTGCAGGTAAATTTTTAAAAGAAACAGACCACTTTATGGTCACATAAACAATGTGGCTGTTCACCAGTGATTGCATTCTGCAGTTACCACTGTACATTCACATATGGCATTTCGATTTCCATTCACACTTGTAGAAGACCCAATCATCCATGAATTTAGTTTTTCTTGTTACACCTTACCTGCTGGGTGTACCCACTGGGTTGGGAGTATGTGCTGGAGTCTGGTTGCCCATAGGAGTAACTGTTAAGCAATAAACATACAAATGAGCCTTCTCTGCAGTGCAGAACAAAGCGGGGAGTTATTCCTCTTTTATAGTTGTACTGTGAATTCACTTAGTTACGCTTCTTTCATTTTCACTTACTTTGCTGATGCTTCAAAACTGTCAAATTAAGAACCCAGTGACAAAGATTTTAATATGACATGATAAGGAATTACAACAAAAACAGCAATTTAAGTTTCATTGAAAGTTCAAAAACCCAAACCTATGAAAATAGTGTATTCACAGTATTTGTGGTCTCACAGACATTTTTATTTCAAACAGAGTGGCCCGTCACTAGAAATCACTCCAAATAAGAGGCTGTCGTAAAGCAAGTAGTCTCTCTTGACTGGGACTATTTTCATTCAATTCAGCTTTGGCAACCTTTCAAAGACTTTGTTCTTGCTATGTTGTGAAGGCGACCGACCTTCCATTCTACTGCATGCCTCTGGATAGAGATGTTTTCTAACTAGGAGTGTTCTGTACAGTTTGATAAAGACTGAAGATTTAGCCTGTTTCTTTTTTTTGTCTTGCTTCCCCGCCCCATCTTTGGACTCATTTTGACATAAATGCTTCAAACAAAAGCTAATTCACCAATCTGTGAATTCTTCACGTTGAAATGCTATAGTTTTAGACTTCTATTTCTGTGTGAGCCCTTTTTGCTCCAAATATTAAACTTACAATACCCTTTGTCATTTAAATTGCTGTCATCTTCAAAAGCTAGAATTAACACTGACTGATCATAAAAACTGTCAAATTGACACCACACAACCAAAAGGTTTCAAGCACCTGCCATTATGTTACATCTGCTGCAATGAAAAAGCTTGTTCACAGTAACAACACTGCCACTAAGTTGAGTCATTATTCATTGATCCGCGTTATTATAATTAAGGCACACATGAGTGACAGGCCTGTAATCAGATCATTTATATAATAGGTAATTTGTGGTCTAGGTAGGATATGATACAGATGTGACAGACTCTACTATAACAAAAGGACTGTGACAGTCCTGGGCTAACTGTCCTTTCATCTACTAAATGAAGTGGTCATGCGAGCTTTCGAGTACGACCAATATCACCTTTCTTGAAGACTATTGTAGACAAAAGTAAAGTGCTAGCTCATATAGCCAAAATCATAATTAAACAATTTTTAAACTCATTCATAAACAGCAGAATTCATGAAACTGATGATGTGACCTCAGCAATGGCGTCAAGGGGTCATCCACGTATAATAGTGTGGTGGTCTCAAATTCCGCCTAAAAGTATCCCAGTGCAATTTCAAAACAATTGGAATGGTGGCTAAAAAGTTTTATTACAAATTTTTTACAAAAAAAAAAAAAAAAAAATTCAACCAGGGCAGGATTGTTTCAACAACATTAGCAGAGACTCTCATAGGCACATCTCAACCCAGTCTGGAGTGGACTTGACGATCTTGGAGATGAAATTGTGAAATACCATTTCAATCCCCACTGACCGGCATACTCATTTGTATGCATTTTCTGATTGTCAAGTACCCAAAATGAAACATGTCAAATAATATGGGATCCACAGGAGCACCACCAAGTGACAGACTTGGTTGGACTCTTCCAGAAGGAATATGTCCACCAAGTTTCAACACAAGCTGACGTAAAATTTGAGGCTGAAAAGGGAATACAGAACCTGTTGAAAAAATTAAGGTCTCTGCACCTCCAGAAGTGTCCCTGTCCAATTTCAAACCAACTTACAAGTACATCTGGATACAAAAAAAAAAAAAAAAAAATTTGAAATGAACTGAACCAAAAAACATTCACAAAAATAAAAACTTTACTCGATCCGGACCATTTGGTACAGTCTCTTTCAAAGCGTATCCCTTGCACCTACGATAGGGATCTGACAAAAGGTTTTGAAGTACATGTCCAACTGCATTTGTCGATAGACGAAGCTCATTAGAGTGGTCTGTAATGAGAGACCACAATAATGAGCTAAAAATCAGAAACAAGTGAAGTTCAGCCAGTCCAGTAGGCAAAGATCTGTTGAACCATTCTGTGCTACCAGCATTTCCTTTTTTTGTGATGGATTTTGGAAATCTTTTTCAGGTTCTCATCAATAGCAGCATATATTATTTCAACACAATATTTGCAATGTCACAATCCACTTCCATATTCTGTAGTTAAGGGAAAGGCATGAAGAATTTAACATTTTATCATGTACTTTGTACCATATTACATTGAAACCCATGGGATATGGCCTATGTGAAATTGTTGACCATATCCCATGGGTGGGACTACTTTTTACCATATTTGTAAAATCAGAGATATGTTTTTTCAAATATGGATGGAATCAATTCCATATTTGGTATATCCAAACTCGCCTTATTAGACCTTGCCATAAATCACGGCTGAAAACCTGATGGTCCGTGGTAAAAATCCCAGCCAACGGGTAAGAATAAACTTGATTCTGTGATGCAAACTAGAGCCAAAATGCAGGACTGATGGTCACCAATAAAAACGACCACTCTGTGAGGCGCACGATGTGCAATCCACTTTTACAACCAAGTGTCCTGGCCGCCAACCATTATTCAACAGCTGAGCTGGCACAAAAATACGCAGTCTGTGAACGATTATGCAACAGCAAGCCGAAATCAACAGCACGCCACGTGCAGCCTTCTCCAGGGAAATTATTCTTCTTTTCAGAGACTTCTAACATCTCTCCAATACACTCCCCAGACTCTGTATTCATCCTTTGTCCCAGCTGGTGTGGCAGGGAGCCATCGGCCCGTTCCTTCGGGCAATGCTGCCGTCAGTGATGGGGCCAATCTGACAGCCAACAGTCAGTTGAGCTCCACAGGTGCATACTTTGGAATGTTTGCTGGTGCAACATTCCAAGTCAACGTGACCTTCCAATTCCCCTCTCCACCAAATTAATTTCATATAGAATTAAATACAAAAGCGTCTTTTCGTCGAGATTTAATTCTCAAGCAACGGCCATTCCAAAAAATCCGCCATTAGGCCTGTGGTAGACCGCTTTTCTTTGTTGTTCAAATTTAATATTCATACGCGCGGCATGACTGCGTCAAAGTCCCATGTAATGTAGTGAAATAAAATATTACAAGTGATATAAATGGTCTATTTTCTTTCTTAAAGGACCGTAGGGGATAAATACAAAATAACCCTGGTCGTTAATCTGTCTAATCTGAATTCCCCTCGTTGTTTGCCTGCCTGCGCGCCTGATCACCAGCACGCTTCGCGTTTGGGTGATCAGATGCGCAGACAGGCAAACGAGGGGGATTCGGTCAGACAGATTGACGAGTCAGGTAATTTTGTCTATTAACAGCCCGATCAGTAATATTAGCAGTGCCACGCCTTACACTCAGAGTGTCACTAATTTACACACATAAAACTGAAAATGTTTGAATTGGGGAAAACAAAAACAACCTGATGGTTGTCTGACTGCTGTGAATTTTATTATTTTTGCCCTTAAAAAATTTAGTTCAGAAATGTTAAATCTTTTGTCTTTTTATTTATGACACTTAAGGTGCAGGTTTTATCTCAAAGGTTTAAATTTGTTCTAATCAACAGCACCAAGTTGCAGGGCAAAACTGACAGTTATACATAGATTACTCTTAGCACCATCTTTTAACCTCAATTCTAAAATTTTTGAGACTTAATAATTGTAATATGGTGAAATTGTACAAAAAAAAAAAAAAAGACATTGATTAAGCTGTGATGAATCCTTCTTCAGATATTTTGGTAGCAAGATTGTACCAAGGACGTGTGATAGATGGACTACCAACGGGAGCGCCAATCCCTTTAGTGGTCAACTGGGCGCGACGACTACAAAGAGTGTTCACTGGCGCCACTCAAAGTTAATCACCCCTGCTCAGTCTGTTTGTTGTTCCATCTATGTTTCCGCGTTTGGTTGTATTGGGTTACATACATCAGGTGTGCTTTTGTACCAAGTTCAAAAACGGAGAGTTTTATGCGTGCGTAACCAGTCTCATCGTTTGAATCAGAACCGCGCGAGTCCATTGATGTGTTTTTCGTTGAAATCGGCCGATAAAAGGGCTAGTTTTTGCATTTACTCTGTCCAAAATGATGCAAAGTTAGACAACTTGCGTGCGTTTTAACTCCTTACCCCGTAATCAGCAATAAAAAATGTAGTTTTAGATGAATAGTGTATGCCTGTATGATCATAATGTTGGTTTCATTTCTTGTAGCTGTGTCTGGTGTAACGCTAAATTTTGACTTTAAAATGTGGAATACGGTGAAATTTTTTGCACATTTCAGTCGGTAACGCGATTATTCTCGCCTTTCATCGCGTGACCTGGCCCACGAGACTGCCAGCGACCAGCGCAGACCGTGGAGTTGTGTTTGTTCAGCACTGAAGGTGCTCGCTCAAACACCCGATCACTTGAGCAGCGGCAACATAGATGGTACAACAACATGTCCCTGATAGTACTTTTGTGTGCCAGTCAGATGGCCTTCAAATGATTACTCCAAAAGTTTTATAAATTTTAAAATAATAAATAAAGCTGGTTTTCAATAGGAATGTGGTGTATTATAATTGCACCCCCAAAAAATTTGATGAAGCCATAATGCATCCAGGTGTGGGATATTATGATAATGTTGTCCCTTTTGTGCCCCATTGATACAGCCTTGATATAAATAATTCAAAACAAGCCTGGTACATTATAAAATATATCTGTGATGAAAATTTGGTAAAGCTATGGTGATTATTATTTTCAGATTTCACTGTTATGTCGTCAGGGTTGCAGCCACTTACAAAATAAATACATTTAAAGTTGCAGTTAGTAAGGTTAACAGGATGGACGGGAGCATGACAATACCCTCGCACACTTTATGTGCCAAGGGTAAAAAATAATTTGGTATCTGTGACTAGCAACACACACATTCTGGAATGGTCTAAATTTATCAGTTTAACCTCGGTCTACGTTTAGAATACATCCACCCCCATTTCAACATTAGCTCATGATTACTCTGGTAAATAACATTATTTTTTTTGGAAAGCAGACCTCCCCACACATATCTTACCTCTCACTACCTTTTTACCATTCCACCTGAAACTAACGCCAGTTATGATACCAGTGTGGCAAATAAGCCTTGGTATGTGAGGCAGATGAGACAGCGGGTCATTGGCTGTTGTGGTGCCATGCATATAGAGATATGGGAAGATTTTTTTCAGAAAGTTGCACAGGGATGATTACAATTACAGACTTTGAGGAAGAGGAACGTATAGAATGGATTTTTAGGTTTGAAAGGTGGCTTTTCTGGGAGGCAGGAAAGGTACTAAAAATGTACAGAGCTACTTAGAAGGATGCTGGGATAAAAGGAATGAAATAATAGAGTAAGAAGGCAACAGGTTAAATTAGAACCCCGGAGCACAGGGAGGGGAGGGAATGGGCTCCCATGGGAAAAGCCTGAGGCTTAGAGGCGAAAAAGCGTGTGTGAGGGACGATTTTTTTCCCTCTTTACCCTAGGCCACCTGTGCCACTGTGTGACACAGGACCGCGGCAGACAAGTGGAGAGCCATAGTTTTATAATATTATTAGTGAAATGTAAAAACATGAGGGGGCTGCCATATTCTAACTTCTTCACATCTAATCCTTTACCTTCTTCATCTATACTTACTTTGACTGGGGGGCTACGGCAGTGCCGGCACTGTAGTTGTATGCTGCAATAAAAAATATTTTTGGATGGTTAAATTGTCCAATGAAGCAAAATGTTTTACAGCACAGTTCTTGGCCTTTGAGGCGGATTTCATATTTCATTTTCTGACCCCTTACATCTCAGTCTAATTTTTGATAATTTTGAAGCAGCGCTGACACTTGCAAAAAAAAAAAAAAATATGCTTGGTATCACATTTTTAAACCTATTGCTGTCTGTTTCTCCAGCCAAACAATGGACAGAAGTTCCTCCCTCGAAATAAGTTATATTGCAACAGCTTTGCAAATTATAATCCGGTTCGTAACTGTAATTTTACAGGTCAACGTTACATGCTCGCACGGCCCAACTTGAAATTTAGCACTTGCAACCCCTCCCAAGTGACCGTGAACTCTATCTGTTCATACCATAAAACTTACAAACCATGTAACCTGAAGTGATTTTGCTCATTTAACATTATTTCGATTGATCATCATATCATCGTGTTTGATGAAAAGTGGTAATTGTGCTTTCGAACAAAATGAAGAATGGCGTGCATGCCGCCAAGCCGCCATTTTCGCAAGACCAAGGTCTTTCATCACGTGATCAAGAGCGCTTTTCATAAATTAGCCATTTGCACGTCAGCAAATTCACAAAATTTGCAAACTCACCGGCTTCAGACGGACCTTTACACAGCAGGTATGATATTTTCACATATCCTAGCCCATTGTGACTTATTGTTTACGCATAACTTTAGGCGTTAGAACGTATGTTTGTAAGTTTTCTATTCTGCTACAAATTCCCTTTGTTCTGGCCATGAAGCAAGCAAAACTGCGTGACCACTCTTTCGTGGCAAATACCTTCTCATTTGCTCAAACAAACCACATGAAAAATACTTCCCTTGAGTCTTGATAACATCAAAACGTGCCACGAAATAAATTTACTGGCATTATAAAGCTAATAAGTTGCTTAAAGGTGTTTTAATCCAGACACCACAGTACTTACATTGATCCGCCATGGTGGGTTCTGTGCGAAGCGGGCGAGGTTGGAACACGCTTCCCCAGCATGCACTGCGCACAATGATGTCATCGACGCGGGACCTGTTCCTTTTCTTTGCCGACAGAGGGCCCACCCGTAAACCTGGTCATGTCTGGGTGCTGCACATGCAGTCACCTCATTTCTTTCTTTCTTTCTTTCTTTCTTTCTTTCTTTCTTTCTTTCTTTCTTTCTTTCTTTCTTTCCTTCCTTCTTTCTTTCTTTCTTTCTTTCTTTCTTTCTTTCTTTCTTTCTTTCTTTCTTTCTTTCTTTCTTTCTTTCTTTCTTTCTTTCTTTCTTTTTGTTTTGTCCGACACTTTACTCGGACACCATTATACATAAAAACTCCAAACTTGGCATGATTGTACCTCCATACAATTAATTTGACCGTTTTATATAGAGGAGTGAAGATGTTTAAAATTATGCAAATAAGGGGCATTTGAAATTTTAAATCTTGAATATCTTCAAAGGTATAATAGATAAACAGGTCATTCCAACTTCTACTAGGGGGTTATTGACCAGTGCACATCTAATAAATTTAAAACAAAAGTGGTAGCCATTTAAATTATGCTAATTAGAAGCATTTGAAATTTTAAAACTTGAATATCTTCAAAGCTATAATAGATAGAGATGTCATTTCAACTTCTACTAGGGGGTTGTTGACCATTGTGCATGTAATGAATCTAAAACAAAAGTTGTAGCAATTCAAATTATGCTATTTAGCACCAGTACAAATTTTAAATCTGGAATAACGCCAAAGCTATAATAGATAGAGATGCCATTCCAACTTTTACTGCTGTGTTTATGGAATAGTTGTACATTGCATACCAATATGCTTTAAAGACACACACACTGATTTCCTATGCAGCAAATCATCTTTCCTACTTGGTAAATAGATTCTTCTACCAGTGAAGTCGAGCACCTGGGTATTGAATTATCCTGTTGTTCATAATTATCTTCATTAAATTTAGGGGCAATTAAAATATCAAAAGCTTAGTATCTTCCAAACTATGGAGATACCATTCTAACTTCAATGCTAATGGTTTATGATGAAGCACTATCCAATGAGATGTGAAGCAAAGTTGTAGGATTTTAAGTTATGCAAATTAGGCACATATGCAAAATTTAAATATGAACATCAATAAAACTATTATAGATAGACATGCCAAAGCAACTTCAATTCATGGTTTTCAGATATAGCCTTATCCATTGAGCAGTCAAGCAAAATTGTAGAATTGTAAATTATGCAAATTAGGCACATATGCAAAGTTTAAATCATGAGTATCTTGAAAATTATTATTGATAGAGATGCCAAAGCAATAGGTTTTTGATATAGCCCTATCCATTGAGCAGTGAAGCAGAGTTGCAGGATTATAAGGCACATATGCAAAATTTAAACTCTTATTTTCAAAATCAAGGGCCTGTTTGTTAAAACATAGGTGATAGACACCAAACGTTTGATTTGCCTCATATGATAATGGAATCATGTTGGATTTTTACCTGTCCACACTCAAACATTTTTTCATAAATTTTAATTTTCCAATCCCCGGGTAAAAGAAAAACGCCCATGATTAATTATACAAATTGCTTTGTTTTATGATGGTCGGACATGGGTTGAAAATATATGTTGTGGAATTTTGCTTCAAACAATTTCCACCTGTTCAGTCAATTAAGCCAAACTCTGCAGTCCTTGCTTTTTGACTGGTGCCCTGCAAGGCCAATTCCATGATGCAACCTCTAACATATGCATAGTGCAAAGGGGTAATTTCAAATACATATACGAAGGTTTCACTTGTCCTTCATAATTGATTATTTATTGACTGTATGCATCCCTGGCACAGATTTATTTTCTCAGCATAGTAATTGGGGGTTTTTTTCTTGTTTTTGTTTGTTTGTTTGTTTTTTGTTTTGTTTTTTTGTTTTGTTTTTGTTTTTTATTTTTTATTTTTTGGTATATTTTTGTGAAGCCATAGATTGGCGTGGCTTTCAGCTTGTCCTGAAATTAGTGATTGAAAGCAAACTGCTTACATTATTTACACATTTGTTGGTGATGTTTTGACAGAGCTGCTCATTTGTAAGTTCTTGTTCTAATTGAACTTATGTATAGTAGTAGTTTAAATATCCGTCCATATGTTGTACAACATGTCTGTTGTAATGGAAATTCTACTTTTGCTTTAACCTTATTTTTTTATTTTCACATAAATTTGCTATTTATTTTGGGCTGTGGCCTGTTACTGAGACAATCCATCCACAGAATAACTATGCGTTGTGATACACGTGTGGACATGTATGCGCCTGTGAGCACACTCTCTTGGGTAGAGTATTGTCGTTTCATTGTGGTAATTAAAATCTTTTTCTTTCTTTCTTTCTTTCTTTCTTTCTTTCTTTCTTTTTTTCTTTCTTTCTTTCTTTCTTTCTTTCTTTCTTTCTTTCTCTCTGTCTCTCTCTCTCTCTCTTTCTTTCTTTCTTTCTTTACCAGCAAATTTGTCGGACACTTTTCTCAGACACTGCTATACATAGCAACTCCAAACTTCGCATGATTGAACCTCCGTGCAAGGAGTTTCGGTCTTTTTTAATGCAGAGGAATGAAGATGTGTAAAATTATGCAAATTAGGGGCATTTGAAAATTTCAATCTTGAATAACTTCAAAGGTATAATAGATAAAGATGTCATTTCAAACTTCTACTAGAGAGTTATTGACCATTGCGCATTTAATCAATTTAAAACAAAAGTTGTTGCAATTTAAGTTATGCTAATTAGCAGTATCTGAAATTTTAAATCTTGAATATCTTCAAAACTATTATAGATAGAGATGTAATTTCAACTTCTACCAGGGGATTATTGACCATTGGCATGTAATGAATTAAAAACAAAAGTTGTAGCAATTTAAATCATACTAATGGTATAGGACCCTGGTTAATTCATTAAACAAGTGTAAATCCTGATTAACTACTGAATCACCTGGAATAAACCCTAACTGGAAAGGAGTGGTAGTATTTGTTTCTGTTTAGAAATTGAAAGTGTGTTTCAAAACTATTCTTTCAAGAGCAGGAAATAGGCCGAGATGTTTCATAACCATTATCATTCTCCCGTTTGTGAATGGGTTTGACACTTGCCTTTTTTAATCTGAAGGGAACCTTGATTGGGTTATACAGAATCGAAATAATTTGGTTAAACTTTTATATATTCCAAAGGGCCCCTTCTCTCAGTCGTCTAGGACTAATAGAATCTGGAGTAACGCGGGTATGCTCTTTGACACGAGGAACTAGATTGTTACTTGTGCAAAAGTGAGTCAATTTAGATCCTCCTGGCGTCAGTGGGTCGGCGTTCAAGTCTCCAATCAGACGTATATGCCCCATACAAGGAATCAGGAATCATTTATTGAATCAATACATAAAATAAATCAATTTGACCAGATATATGCACATGCATATATATACTCACACATACGCATACAACAATGCATTATATTGTTAGTTTATGAAAAAAATATGTATAGATTGATCTTTGAGACTAGTATTAAGCTCACATTTGACCGCTATCATGCTAGCCACCCACAGTTTGGTATCTGTACAAATAATTAGGCACACACTAGCAATTGTGATAGTCATTATTTCAGAGTATTAAATGCAACTAGTATTAAAGGTGTATAATAAGTCCACATGCATGTACGTCATGCCTAAAACTAGGCTCGTGCATTCTCATCCATTCGATTCGGATGAAACACAAATAGTTGAATTACAAATATAACAATTTTGTTTGCAACACTCTTTGTCATACTTGTTTATAAAATATTTCTTTACATATATTGCAAAATCGTTGATGTTGTATATATTTACCTGATCTCTCACAAAAGCGGGTGTATCGTTTAAAACGTGACCCAATTGATGCCAAATACACTGCTTCGTAAAGAGACGAGGTGTCCTAGTTATAAATATGCTATTCCTATGGCTTGTGTTGTAATTATGTAGGATAGTGTTGGGAAATTTCTGAAGGATGTCGAAATATGTAGGCAATTTATCATTTGTTAATTTGTAATATTTTTTTTTAAAGCGGTAGCTTATATATATCTTCAAGTTTTAGAATTTTCATCCGTTTAAATATGGGTGAATGAACATTAAAGGCGCTATTTATCATTGAACGACCAGCTTGTTTTTGAATAGAGGAAAATCTCTTTAGTATATGTCCCCATGCAAGAATGCAATGATTTAAATGAAGTAGTATTAATCAGTTGTAAAGCATTAACAGAATTTTGATTGGAATGAATCGTTTCAGTTTAAAGTGCCTACTTTCTGATATACTTTGGTTGAGGTCTTTTGCATATGTTTGTCCCAGACCGCATGCTACAACCAAAGTTAAACTGTTCTGCAAATCAGACCGAAAAAGGAAACTCTTTGGTTGAAGTCTTTTGCATATGTTTGTCCTAGACCGCATGCTACAGCCAAATTTAAACTGTCCTGCAAATCAGACGGAAAAAGGAAACTCTGGCACTCGGAGGTTATAAATTACGGCTAGGAAAATTTTTTGTTTCTGATTTTTAATTCGGTCAACTTAATTTTATGTCCATGATTTCTAAATCTTTTCGCCTTTTCACTGATAATGTCCTATCTACATAAAGTGCAACGCCATCTCCAACACCACCAACCCTGTCACGCCTCAAACCCAGGCAACCCCTTACTACACTCGCTGGACTTGGAATCAGTCAAAGAAGTTTCAGAGAGGACTACTACATCATCATTGTGAGCTGGTTCAGCTCTAATATCTATCAACTTGTTTTCACGCAGACTACGTATATTATAATTTATATGACAAAAAGGTTAAAACTGAAAAAAACTTGTGGGCAAGGGTTAGGGTGAATATCACCAATAGTAACAGAAGTATTGGCACAGCTATTGCAGTATTGATCTTGCAGATCTCCAAAATTCTCCCTAAAGTAAAGTTGAATATAAGATTGCTACAAAATACAATCAGTCGTACAGATATATAAGTTATTATCATAAATACCATGCATGTAAAAGCCACAAGCAGCAGTTAACAATTTGATTCCGAGATACATAACCCCACGAAATATATATATATATATATATATATATATATATATATATATATATATATATATATATATATATATATATATATATATATATATATATATATATATAAAATTCATAGGGAATTAATGCCGAGCATTAGGTTTTCTTGCTAACGTATACGGTAATCTTTTTAATATGAATTCCATACAATAACGTATAAATAAAAACATATATCATTCATATGACATACGTGCATATATGTTTAATTCTTTGCTTGTTAATACGACAGTCTGTAATATGATAATGCCCCCCCCCCCCCAAAAAAACCCCTCTTTACATATACACTAATTTCCATATGAGTAAAAACTGGATTGTTCAAATAGAGCTAGCGCCCTATATTAATTCTCTCGCTCATTAACATGACATTCAAAATTAATATCTTACCAAGTACTTTGTATGGTATACAATTTTTGTACAAATAAAAACATATATCATTCATACGGGACCAGTGCCGTACGTACGTTTTTGTTTATACGGAACTTGTCTTTAAATATGATTTTATCAATTACTCTTTTATGTGTACTTCAACTCCCGTATAAATAATGATCCATACAGAACTAGATAAAAACGTGTACTATACATACAGCACGTACGTCCATAAACTTATAGTTTTTGAGCGCGATAACTTTAAAAGTTTTGACGTTAGCCCAATATAACCTTCAGGACTTACAGGGTGTATGAAAATCTGGGTTCCTTTTGATATTGGTGGCGCCACCTACAATATCCTGTAATATAAGGTTCAAAATGTGAAAATCTTGCGACCTCTCTGGCCGCTTGAATTTTGGGTGGATCTTCACCAAATTTGGTGGAATTGTGCTGGAGATCAAAGTTTAAGTTACTAGTGATACTTGTGGCGCCAGCTGTAATTTGACGGAAATTATGAGCTAAAATGTGTTTTAAGATATAAAATTCCATATTAGGTGTAATTGAATTAGACTTGCCAAAATTTATAGGATATATACCATGGCCAATGCTAGAATTTTATATAATATCAGTGACCTTGACCTATTTTTGCGAGGTCACCATGCCTGTAAAGTTTAAAAGATGATTTTGTAATGTCAGGGTGTAGCTTGTACCATGGCAGCAATTACCGACACATGGTCCCAAAGTACAATAGCCCATAATTTCGTCCAAAATTAATATATCCTCATAATTTTCACAAAGTTTCATCTGCTTTTAGTCATATAAAATCCAATAAGATTTCATGCAATTCTGCTTTAGCCATTCGGGAGAAGAAATCAAAAATACCCTTAGCACACAAAACTTCATTCTAAAAATAGGAAGAAAAACTGGCGCCCAATATGTGAACCATGAGACCCGTGGTGACCCCGTATGCCATATCAAAGCATTTGACAAAGTAGTTCTTCAATGAACAAATTCATATAAAACTGAAAATAGCCATCATCATATATTTTGCAAACTTAGGAGAGGACCACCTGGAGACCGATCATGTGCAAAATCACACATTCCATGCAACGGTTTTTGAGAAGCTAAAAATGTAAAAAGTCGAACAGAGAGATGCATGATGGTCACAAGCATATTTCATAGGCTCTGCTGACTGACAAGGAAGGTTCATGGGATGGAATCCTATCTTTCAAGCAACTTGTCTTATGTAGGATCAAAACAAAACAAAACAACATAAAAACAAAAACAAAACAAACAAACAAACAAACAAACGAAAAAAACCTCAGTACTTTCTTACAAAAGAAAAAAAAAAGAAGGGAGAGAAAAATCTGTGAAGACAACAAAACTGATAACAAAAGTTGGAACTAAATGAAATAATTTGTGTTTTGGGTCGACTGATTAAAAATGTCATTACACACATTTATTATTATTGTTATCATCATCATCGTCATCATCATCATCATCATTATTGTTACTATATACTTTCATCAATTGAAACCTAAGTACTGGTTTAGTCAGCATGTGCATGCAGATGTCAACTAAAGTGGCCCAATGTTATTTACTGAAAACCCCATTATGTGGACACACTGTGGTCATGGTAATGCATTGATATAAAATATAATGATTATATTAAAAAGAAATTTTATGTGTATACAGGTCAAAGTACATAAATTTTGGTCAGATAAGGTAAACTAATAAATGTGCAATACTTCAACATTGTACACATGTACATGAGTGGTTGTTATCAAGACACATTGGCAAAAATTATAAAAGGAAATACATCATGTTCTTGCACATGTTGTGAGTCATTGATTGGATCTGTACCATGCACAGAGAAATCTTTATAGTGCAAGTTTGAATTACAATTCGAGCAATTTAGATTCGGAAAACTTTCTCCCTTGTTGTTTGCAAATTAACATAGTTTATAATTTGAGATGAACAACTGACACACACAATTAAGATAAAATATAAAAACAGACACACACAATTAAGATAAAATATAAAATAATGTTTCCTTGCATTGCCTTGTGTTGTGTTGCATTTCATTTGCGGAGTCAGCTCCAATAGACTAGGTTAGGTTAGTTGACAGTTAACAGAAGCATTCCTGCCAGGATTGATTGGACGTTGAAGCAATTGATCCTTGATATCCAGGCTATCTTTTAAAGTCCAGAACAAAATAACGTTTCCTTGCTTCAAAGAAAAGTACATAGTTTCACAGTTTTCATTGAGCATAGAATCCAGTACCAATATCATTGGACATGTTCTATGAGACATCATGGTATAAAAAGTAAATACAATCCAAGAATATGTGAATGAATGATAAATGAAAGTACAACACTGCAATAGGGGCCTCAGGCAAAGCTGGAAATATCATGTAAAGATAAAAAAGATGATGAGATGTTGCCAGGTAACGACACATACATACATACATACATACATACATACATACATACATACATACATACATACATACATACAAGCTTTATTTATACTCAGTTTTTACATTTTTCAACGAATTAACATTAGCTTCCCAGCTATTTTGACCGAGTGTGTATAAATAATTAGATAAAAGTGAAAGCAACCTCTCACAATGATGAAAAGATAAAATATGTACCACGATAGAAAATAGTACTTGTAAAAACATTTACATAAATGATAATATACACGACGCAAATGGATCCTGCATGAGAGACCTGGTACAGCATTAAACAATGGTAAAAATGGGGTGCAAGTTAAAGATAGATTATTGCCGACAGGAGGAGAATTTACAGGAAAATCCATCCCAGTGTCTAAGTACTCTTTTAAAAGTAGGAAAGTCTTTGGCTGTTCTGAGCTCATTGGGGAACGAGGTCCAAATCTCAGTACCGAAATTCTTAAAAGAATGAAGGCCCCCTTTGGTCGAGTGACAGATTGATGCTCTCAAAGTATTTTTTGCTCTCAGAGAATAGCGCTGAGTATAAACTTCAGTAGCTATGTTTTTCATTCTGGACAATTCCAAAGTAGGAAGATTTGCTATCTTCAGGAGAGTGCTATAATCCAGATCAAACCGATGAAAAATTAACTTCAGAGCTCTAAATTGAATTTTCTCCAATTTTGCAGAGTTTGAAGCTCCACAAAAGTTCCAAACTGCTGGGCAATAGTTGAAATTCGAAAGGACAAAGGATTTGTAGACACTAAGTCTCGTATTAATATCTAGAAAATGGCCGAGGTGTAGCAGACAGTTCAATTGCCTAGAAGCTGATTTAATAATTTTAGAGATGTGATGAGAGAAGTTCAGTCTATTGTCAAGGTGAACACCCAGCAATTTGACACTTTGTTCGCTTGTGATAGAAGTTCCTCTAATGTGTATTTCAGATGAGGTGTCTTCATTAGAAATCATACACTGAAATTTGGAAGGATTAGCCTGCATTTGATTTTCTTCACACCATGTAATGAGTGATAGACCATTTAAAACTATCTTATTGGCTAACCTTTGGAAGGATTAGCCTGCATTTGATTTTCTTCACACCATGTAATGAGTGATCGACCATTTAAAACTATCTTATTGGCTAACCTTTCTTTAGTGTTAGTCTTGACCAAGATGGTATTGTCGTCAGCATAATTAAAAAGGGTTCCATCTTGAACGGTACAGAAAGCATCATTCATAAAAATGTTAAAAATTGCTGGTCCAAGAATGGAGCCCTGGGGGAAGCCCTTGGAAATGGATTTCCAAGAACTGGTGGCATCGAGAATTTTGACTCTTTTTCTTCTGTTCAAAAGATAGTCTGCAAGTATATTAATGGATGGGGTCGTCATGCCATATGCATGAAGTTTGGCAGTGATCAGTCAGTGGGGGAGGCAGTCAAAAGCCTTCGACAAATCCAGGAGTAAAACTCCAGAGAGTAGTCCATTCTCAAGGCCATCCCTCCAAGTGTCGCATAAGTGGATAAGAACATGCTGACAGCTAAAACCTGCTCGAAAAGCAGATAGACAATCATGGTATATATTACGGAGAAAGCCATCAGCCAGCTGCATTTCGAGCAGCTTCTCCAAAACTTTGGAGGAGCTGCTCAGAATGCTGACCGGCCGATGGTTCTTCCTCTCTAGGACATTTTCTTGTTTGTATATAGGCAAAACTTCTGCTGCCTTAGCAGAATCTGGAAAACGAGATGTATCTATGCATCTGTTAAAGAGTGCAAAACTGCAGAGCAACGATGTTGCTCGCTGTGGTTAAAGCTTTGGCTGGGATCTGATCATAACACACTGATTTCAGTTGTATGAAGTGCCACCCCTCAACATACACACATTCTTGTGCAAACTGAATTATCACTGTAATCTGAAATCAAGTTGCCATGTTTTAGCCTGACAGTATTTGAGCAAGACAGGCCAACACTGAATTGACAAATGCAAGAACACCATTTAGTCTTTTTCCCGCTAATATCTAAATGTTTTCTGCTAAATGTAATTTACTGATTTACGGATTATTTTTTCAAAATTTTGGATGAAACCTGCATGGAAGATCATTCCGAATTATATGCCTATGGCCAGCAGCTTTCCTTGGCGTGCTGTGGATGCAATGCGCCCAGGGCGCAACAAGGAAAACTGTTGACTGGGTCTTCTATCAGGGTGGAATGAGTTAATGTCACCTTTGTTGTAAGACACAAAGGAGATATATTTCTGTTGATCAATCAGTTCATGGAAATTGATAAATACTCCAAGCGTGTCGAATAATATTTCCTGTCATTGTAGAAATTGGGGCAATGCATAATCACATGTATGTGATAGTCTGTTGCACCATTTTACCAATTGTAGAAATTGGGGCAATGCATAATCACATGTATCTAATAGTCTATTGCACCACTTTGCCAATTTCGCACATTTGTTTATCTCAGGGTACTATAGGTACAGCATGTATCTACTTATAACTTGAATGTGAATATAGCACATATTTTCATTAGTCTGATTTTTGTTATTTAGGAACAGATCAGTATGTGTGTTGTATTTCGCACAAGTTCTCATTCAAACTGCTTTCTTTTGCAATATAACAAAGTGAAAAGTCTATCCTCATCCTTAGTTTCTGGATAATCTTGTATTGTACCACTACTGTTTCTCCATATTGAGCTTCCCACTAATCTTCTAAAATGCCGTCGAGATCAAATCAAGAATAGTATGTACAGAATTCAGGAAAAAATTCATGGTTTGTTTATTGAAAGGTATAGACATTGTTTCACAGAAAAATGATTGTAGTTTCACTTGCCCGATACAATAAATAGGGGCCACTTATGTGAAATTAGTTTCTTTGCCGTAACTGCTGAAGAACTTAAGAAAATTTGGTGCAACTTTGATTATGTATCTAGGTGAGGTCTAGTATTGGATTGTTTTCTGGACACATTGATTCAGTTCTCAAGACCATAGGATCACTTATGTCAAATTGATTTCGGTGCGACAACTTACTGAAGAGCTTAACAAAACATGATAAAACTTGCACTAAAAGCCCAGAAAACATCTTAAAGCAAACTTTCTTCTTTAATTTAGTCTCATAGTATCTTATTTAAGACTCTTAAGATGGTCTAAGATCTTTTTCCTGCCCAGTCAGAAAAAGAGAAAGTGAGTAAGACCCAGTAAGAGGAAATCAAGTCATGCTATGACCATGTGGGAAAGGAGCAGAGGCAGTCAGTCAATTTTCAGACCAGGTAAGACCTTCTGTAGCTGCCTCATTAGCATAATGAGATGATAAGAGTATATTCAGACTTGGAAAGACATTTGGTACCTGGCTCATTAGCATAAGAGAAAGGCCTGGGGATGACAAAACTATTATAAGATCTGGTAAGATGTTTTGGGGTTAGGGTAGTTAACACAAGTAACATGATCAGATAAACCAAGACCGTGTAATATGTAGGCACTAGGATATCCACAAAGTGTCACAAAACAGTATACTCGACTATGTATGCACTATCTTACTGAGCAGCATGTCCACTGATTTTTCATTCTCTGTCCTCCTTTTCAAAATCAACCCAGAATCCAGACCATGATATTTCTACCTAGCTAGAGATACACATGTACAGTACATACTCCCACTCATGTATGTTGTACCCACAAACTTTACCTCACCTGGCCACTATGGTGGACAGTGTATTCACAAGGCCATCACTGATGGAGGGCAATGTGTTGAAAGTTTAAACAAACAATACTCCAAGAACTGTGACAGCACATGTATATATGCAGCCATCCATTATAGCCTATCAACATGCAATACTATGTGTATGGCTGTTTAAAAGCCTTTTTTTAAATTTTCTGTACTGTGTACCAACCATTATTTGTACATTTTCTTACTTTCTATACCTTGTACCAGGGCAAAGTTGTTACAAGTACCAGCATATATACTAGCTCCCCCCTCCCCCTACTGCAACATGTCTTTGTTTATTTTAAATTGTGCTGCTGTTTCAACAACACACTGCGTGATGTAATATAACTACACCTGGTTACATCTGGATGTGGCAGCAACTTTACAATTTGCTGGTCAGTGACAAAGAGATCAACCACATGATTGTACATATATAGGGGCCATTCAACATTATCAGCATTTTAACATTAGTACACAAAGTATGCGGGGGAGGGTCAAGACCAATGTATATTTTCACTTATTATTGAAAATATTGATAAATTTTTTGATCAAAATCAGCATTTTTGCAGGCTGTCAGGACCACCTCCACATTCAATAGAGTGGTAGTTTGGGCCACACAAATGCAAATTTAAAAACTGCAATACTTTTATACATCCACAAAGTACATCATTGTATGTGGTGTGATGAAAGCTATTATGATATTTAATCTGCCACTGCAAAAAAAAAAAAAAAAAAAAATGTTGCTTTTGCATAAGTTTTTTAAAAAAGAAGAGGGTTTGTTCAGCCTTTCCACTCATATTTGTATGAGATCCTTTCACTATCAACAAAGAGATACATTTTTTCATGCAAGGAAATTTAACCAAGTTTAGTCACATCATATGTAACAAAACTATGGTCTCAGCATTTATGGACAGTATTTCTGGCAAACTTGTACAACTACATGTGGCAAGTTTAAAGCTTTTTTGCCATGTAAATAGTCTTAATATATTCTTATACAATGGGGGAAATGGAGGCACATTGTGTTGAATGTAAAATGATCTGTTATACTGACACAAAATGATTTAGACTAATCATGTATTATATACGATATCAAGTCAAAATTCACCTGTTGAAATATTTTATAGAACAATCAACATTCAATAATTTTTGATGTAAAAAAGCTCATAATCACCATGCAAACAAACCCTGTTAACGGAAATGCATGTGTGGGTTCAGTGTGGTTACAAAATAGTTCTGCCACAGCTAACTGGCTGGAGATCTGAATTTTAGTTAGACAGGGTCCACTGACTGTGCAAGTCTGTCTCAAAATGTGCTTAACTGAGGCTGGTGGAATGGAGTGGTGCAGAGGTAGACAACTCCCATGGGATTACTGCCTCAGCACTGGACAAGCATGTTTGCACAGCTGTGTGTGTGTGTGAGGGGGGGGGGGTAGAGTAGGCTGACAGAAATTAACTAGAAAAGATTTGCTTCACAGCAACTCTGTCTGGGTGCCTTCAAAATGAAAACAGTTTGAAATGCTGCACTTTGCCATAGTTTAACATAATCTGAATTTCGTGTATTAGCCTAACTTTTATAAATTAAAATGCTACAGCTTTGGTTCTTAGTTCATTGAATGTGGCCATGTCACAAACTTAGAAAGTAAAGTTTGAATAAAACTACTTTCTATAATAGTTTTGAAGTTATTCAACATCTTAATTTTGTGTATTTGCCTAATTTGCATAAATTAATAGCCTATAACTTTGGTGTATGTTCCCTTGGATGGGGCTATGCCACTAAGTAGGAATGGCACCTTTATAATAGTTTTGAAGCTTTTCAAGATTTATATTTGACATATTCATGGTTCGTTGGATGTGGCTTTTCCACAAATGTATAAATTAAAGTTGGAATGACACAGCTCTATTTATAATAGTTTTGGAGATATTGGACTTTTAAATTTTTCAATGCCCCTTATTGGCACAATTTGAAATTCTACAACCAATATACTGTCCATTATATTGGCAGGTGTCACAAACCTATATGTGCACATTGAAATTTAGAGTCTGTCTGCGACGGTTTGGAAGACATGGAGCTTTTAAAATTTTACATCCCCTGAATTTGCATAATTTCAAACATCATGACTATTCCAAATGAGATGCACAATTTCACTGGCTAGGTCAGTCACCATGCCAAGTTTGGTGGTTTTCGCAAAAATTGGGTTGGAGAAAAACTCCTGACCAACTTGGTTGGTGGGGGGGGGGGACAGAGAGAGTGCTTACTCATACAGTGAAACCTCTCTACAGTGAGCAGCCTTGGGGCCAGAGAAAAGTGCCAACTGCTCAGAGGTTCAGCCCTTCTGGGCAGTATGGATGAGAACACTGTGAATTCATTTAATTTTGCGGTGTTCTTCGCTTATTTCACTGATGCTTCAAAACCGTGAAAATTAGAACTCAGTGAAATATATTTTTAAGATGGCATTGATAGAGAGACAGAGAGAGTGCTTACTCATACACTGAAACCTCTCTACAGTGGGCACCCTTGGGACCAGACAAAAGTGCCTACTGCTCAGAGGTTCAGCCCTTCTGGGCAGTATGGATGAGAACACTGTGAATTCATTTAATTTTGCGGTGTTCTTCACTCATTTCACTGATGCTTCAAAACCGTGAAAATTAGAACTCAGTGAAATATATTTTTTTATAATGGCATTGACAGGAATTATAAGACAAATATTGAATTTAAAGTTTCAGTGAAAGGTCCAAAGTTCAAAAATCGTGAAAATTAATGCTCGTGAAAATAAATGTATTCATGTACATATACATATACATTATTCATACATGCACATATACATGTTCAGTGTATACATATTGTAATTCAAGGGGATGTGAATACATGCAATGCAAAACTGTCTTTGTTCCTTTATTACCTAAACAAATTTCTAACAGATGCTGTCATGAAACTACATGTACATGTACCTGTGAACTGACACAAGCACTATTCTTTCTCAGTACTGGCTATGAAGAACAGGCTTCATCTCACTGGTTACAAGAAATTGAATGAAAGTGTCCACACTGTGAGATGACACAAATCCACACAGTTTCAAAATTCACAAAGTTGTGTGAACAGTCATTGAGGACTGGAAGACCATACTTTGATGGGTCTAGCCAACTCAGCAGGTAGTCTATTTTCAACTGTGGGGTACACTTAGGCTTGTGCTGCCTAGAAGTCCAATGCCTGTGTTCCCTTGGGACTGATAAAGCCAGTAGACTCATAGCCTCAGGCAAAAAAAGGGACCAGCTAACACACCAGTCTCAAGAATGGTGCACTAAAAGCTCTGTCTACCACTAGTGGGAACTATAGCCTGCCTAGTATATATTGCAGCATGGAGCAGGTCTGTTCTTGCATGAACAGAAAAAGATTCCCTGTATTTTATTGACAACCTCGTTACACAGTTGTTGGGAGTGGTCGCCCCCCCCCCCCCCCCCATCCCATTTGCTACAAATCCCAAACCTTCCAAACCATCCCCCCTAGCATGCATGGATAGAAGGCTGCCTGTGAGACTCTGTGTCTCCATGGCAACACAGGACAGTGTGGTAGATATTAAAGCAGATAGCCACAGAAATGTTACCACATGTACCCACAAATGCTCAAAACCATTCCTAAATCATCCCCAAACCACTGAAGCATCACCATTTAAACAAACGTGATTGACACCCACTCATAGCACATGACAACCAGTTTAAAGTGATTCTGCCCAGCGGATTTCAGAGAAGTTGCAAAATGTGAATTGTTGATACCATGGAATGCAGACTCCAACAGAACCCCATACTTTACGCTTAGCTGACTGACAAGTCAGCTAAGCTAAAAACTTAGGTACATGTATCTAGGGTACAGGCCTGCTCATTAGTGTACAATGTAACTGTTAGACTGTAATAGATAACTGCATATATACATGTGTTGTCACAGTTGTGGACCACAAGTATTGTTTGTTTTAACTTTCAACACATTACCATGATTACCATCCATCAGTGATGGCCTTGTGAAAACACTGTCCACTATAGTGGCCGATGAGGTAAAGTTTGTGGGCACAACATACATGTGTGGGAGTATATACTGTACATGTGTATCTCTACCTAGGTAGATATATCATCAGTGATAAGCTTGTCAATGTGCTATCCACTATAATGGCCAGGTGAAGCTATTATATAAAGTTTGTGGGTACAACATACATGAGTGGGAGTATGTACTGTACATGTGTATCTCTAGCTAGGTAGAAATATCATGGTCTGGATTCTGAGTTGATTTTGAAAAGGAGGACAGAGAATGAAAAATCAGTGGACATGCTGCTCAGTAAGATAGTGCTTACATAGTCGAGTATACTGTTTTGTGACACTTTGTGGATATCCTAGTGCCTACATATTACACGGTCTTGGTTTATCTGATCATGTTACTTGTGTTAACTACCCTAACCCCAAAACATCTTACCAGATCTTATAATAGTTTTGTCATCCCCAGGCCTTTCTCTTATGCTAATGAGCCAGGTACCAAATGTCTTTCCAAGTCTGAATATACTCTTATCATCTCATTATGCTAATGAGGCAGCTACAGAAGGTCTTACCTGGTCTGAAAATTGACTGACTGCCTCTGCTCCTTTCCCACATGGTCATAGCATGACTTGATTTCCTCTTACTGGGTCTTACTCACTTTCTCTTTTTCTGACTGGGCAGGAAAAAGATCTTAGACCATCTTAAGAGTCTTAAATAAGATACTATGAGACTAAATTAAAGAAGAAAGTTTGCTTTAAGATGTTTTCTGGGCTTTTAGTGTTGGGAAGATCATGTAAATGTATCTCGGGCAACCTAGGTTAAGATTGTATCTAGGTCACCTTGATCTAATTCTCAGGGTCACAGGGTCACTTATGTGAACTTTGTTTCCGTGTGATAATTTCTAAAGAACTTCAAGGGATTTATTATTTTGTCTTGCTAAATCTATCACTTTTAGCAGATTAGCTAATTTGCATCTCCAACAAGGCCAGCACAAATTAGATATGTCAAATAAAGGCAGAATAGGTCTGATATTGTCCAAGAAAGAAGGGATAACAAATAAAATTCAGGGTTGGCTAACTCAGAAAACTGTAAATATGGTGCTTTAAACAAGATGAGAATGTAAATACAAGTGCAGTAAATACAATTCCAACTCTCACTGTTCAATTTTCAAGAAAGGCACACAAGTGAATGGCTTTTATTTATAACTGTATCAGTTATACACAGTTACATGCAATGATGTGTGCAGTTCCTAAAATTATTGTAATCAACATGAAGTACAATTGATCAAGAAAGATCACGTGACATCATTCACCATATCTGATGGGTCAAGAAGATATCGAATAATCCCGCATGAGCTGTGGTGCCTTCTAGGTCTTCAAGTTGTTAAGTCTTATTCCACGCAAAACAATTACCCGAGCATTACGTATGCCCACAAGTCTACAAGTCTTTGCCGATACTATATGACCAAAAAGGAGGAGGGGGCGTTGGCACGGGTTGAAACTCATTAAACATTATTAGCACAGTTGATGTAAACCATGTAATAAGAATGGGCCTGTAGCTTGAAGTTGGAATGAAATAAACTGAAAACTGAAAGTCACTAAACCAAAGCAGGCTCTCTGGAATTTGGAAGCCCAAATATACTGGTATAGTTCAAGTTGAGTAAATAGACAACTCTATTGCAAGCATAATATATTCAGCTTGCTAGAGATTGCTTTGCCAAAAGATCAGAAGGTCAACATGCTCGTGTATACGGAGCCCCAGAGGGGACATGACTGAGAGAAAAAATCGTTCGCATGCAATAATTATTTCGTTTCCTCGCAATATTTTTAGCATGGGAACGAAATAAACAGAAACGGGTACTTCTGGAGGCCCAGAGGGCACACAGAAGAATTTTTTTTCTTATTTTGTTCCCTTGCAATTACTATATCGTTCCCTCGTAATCATTATTTCGTTCCCTCAACATAATTGTTTTGTTCCCTCACAAAAATGTATCGTTCCAGCACAATATATTTCCGTTCCCTCGCAAGAATATATCGTGCCCTTGCTATGTTATTTCACCTTCGCAGTAGTATTTCATTCCCTCGCTATAATTATTGTGTTCCCTCGACATAATGATTTTATTCCCTCGCAAAAATACATCGTTCCAATGCACTATATGTTTAGTGGCGAATGAAATAATGATGTTGAGGGAACCGAAAATATTGCAAGGGAAGGAAATAATTATTGCGAGGGAATGAAATTATTATTGTAAGGGAATGCAATAGCCAGAGAATGAGATAATTTTTTTCGTGTCCCCTCTGGGTCTCTACATTTAGTCAGCCAAGGGACATAAGTATTTTTTTTTCGTATTGCGAGGGAACGAAATATCATTTCGAGGGAACGCAAAAGTATTGCGAGGGAACGGAATAATTGTTTCGAGGGAATGCAATATTAATGCGAAGGAACGAAATATTTTTTTCTCTCATGTCCCCTTTAGGGCTCCGTACGTGCATCTTAATAGTGTGATGTTCATATTTTACCTTGTGCATTAACTGTTAAATACTTAAATTTTACGCATTTGATTGTTCATATTTGATGCAGTGGTGTGTGAAATAATTTTTTATTTTGATCGACTATACAGGAATCCTAATATGATTTGCCAGTTCGCATATATTATGCAAGCAACATTGCAATTTGTCAATAATATTAAAGCCATAAATATCTGTCAGATATATTAAGATCACAAGTAGTATAATATTTTTTTTAACCCTTACAATGTTCACAGACATCACATTTACACAGTTTGAGAACTCTTAGCATGAAAAGTCTTTACATAATTTTCAGGCCCATTTCATTTTTTTTTTCTGATTTGCTAACTGTTTTAATGTTTTTGATGGTTTGTCAAACCCATCATTCATTTTTTGGAAAATGCATAAACTCTTACCAGACCAGTAAGGGGTGTTTTTTATGATTTTGCCAAGTTTATCAAACCCAAATTAAGTAGGATTTGGTGTCCACGTTAGCACCATGATAGCAAAGCATGCACATAACATGTAATGTCCATCTCGCTGACCAGACATACGACCCCAAAATTGGGGATTGCTTTCACCATGTCATCAGCTCGACCCAATGTCTGTTTTATCAGTTAAATTCACTGCAGCTGTGTCATGAAGCCTCATCATCCAAACAATGTAACTTGCATTTGCTGTTGATTGGCAAAGCCTTTTTAGCTCTGGTCACCATAGTCGCAGAGTTCATGTGATCACTTACGTCTGTCTATCCAACCTTTTATCTGTCCATCAACTTTTTGCTTATGAGTATTATAGATTCCACTGCAGTTTCAAGTAAGGCCCATGTAACTTTGTTGGGAACACTCTAGCATCTTTAATTGTTGGTAGATCGTTATGAAATTTGTGGAGGGAGTCAAAATGTTGGTTGTTTATGGTTGGGACATAAGTAGTTTCCAGCCTACGTCCTTAAAATACATCCATTTAGATGAAAACAGAGCGCTAGGTCTATGGGTGTCTTGTTATCACCTTTTTCCTGCTGTAATCGCCCTAAAGCAGCTTGATGTCGTCTACTTTAATGTTTCTATTGAAATTTCACGCAAATGGAAATATTGTAATGAGAAATGATAAGTGTAACTTGGTCGACGTCAACAGCTTTTCGTTGGTGCAGCCTCTTTCTAGGAAAAGATTTAGTTTTAAAATCAAGAGCATACCTGGGCATGCTTTGGTTCATTGCAGTCGCTCAGTCAGTCTTCGGGTGGTTTGTCTCTGCCCATTTTGTTGACGTTTTTATGTTAAGCCATTGGTAAAACAGACTCAGTTTGATCTGACAGGAGCTTGGACGTTTTTTTCTTCTTCCAGAGTAGGATTGAGCCATTCCATGCATGGAAGTTCTCGGATATTTTTTAAAATGCATTTCGACTATTGTTTCTGTGTAGACAGCATCACCTGTATTATATATCCATCATATATTGTATTGTTAAACATTTGAACGGCTGTTTCTGCATCTGATGGATCTTCATACGTGATGGCCTTGTATATTCCTGTGTCCCAGATTCTAAGTTCCGTTGTAAATCTGTTAATCTGTTCAAAAAAAAAATCACTGCTTGCAGAATTACTTGTACCCTCGCCACAGAAACCTCAGTTGTGAACTACATGTATTAAATGGTGCATGGGTCAAATCAAATAGTATAATTCTTAAAACTGACGCCACTTGGTGTTCGCTTAGAATTAAATGATAGAATTTGTTTACAAATACATGTAGTACACTTTGTGATGCTGAGGTTTGCAAGGAAGAGTAGATGGTTCAATAGTTGTTCTAGCAAAGCAGTCCTCAGAGAACCTGACATATTCTGTTGAAACTTTTTTCATTATAATTATTATTTTATATTAAGTCTAAATTGGCTGATCACAGAGTGACCACAGTGTTCTGTTTTTTACTTTTGCTCGGTTAATAAGACTTGCGTAATAATGGTTCAGAAATGTAGTACATGTACAACGATTCAATTCAACAGCTTTGCTGAGGAGCTTCTTATAAGCTGGTTGTGAGGTAATTGTGAATCGTCCTGTCTTAATGTTTTATAATATGTTGAGAATCACACACGATAAGGATTCAGTCATCGCTCGATATGATTAGGAATTTATGCCAGTTAAATACTCTTTGGAGCTCATTTATGAAGGGAGATATGTAAACCAGGTTCGCTGTAACGATTGTTGAATCGTACCTTGATTGGACCAGCTTGACTGAAATGATTGTGTATCTGTTCCTTTGAAGCACCTTGCAGCCCAGAGACATATATGGTGTCAGTCATGGGTGTTGCCATTTTTTCTTCATGGAATCTTAAAGAGAAGAGAAAGTAGAAGTTTGTAACAGTCTTGAATTTTTAGCATGTGGTAGAGACAAATGGAAGACAACAATGAAGCACCAGTTTTGGGAATTACAGATAGTCTGGGATGTTGTATTGTATTGTGCAGTAAGCACATTTATTTCACAAATTGGATTGCTCAGTAGCCACTGAGTGGCTAGTCGAGGGGGGTCTCCACACCTGCAGACACACAGAAGCGATGCATACACTCCACAGGACAGGGGGCACAATCTGTTTGCAAACTGAACTCCCTAACCAAGTTACAGTAATGTGGGGAATTCAGTAATAGATACCAGTAGACAAAGCGTCTACTCTTAGTGATAGACAATTGAAATGCTGCGAAAATTTCAGTATTTAATTCTTCTGAGAGATTGATACCATATTACATAATACTAAGTCCATAACTGTCCAGGTTATATGATAACAGTGAGTCTATAACTGTCCAGGTTATATGATAACAATGAGTCTATAACTGTCCAGGTTATATGATAACAATGAGTCTATAACTGTCCAGGTTATATGATAAATTTGTGCGCATGAGCACCAGGCGCTAACACATTTGTGAGTATTGTAACATATCTTCGTGGTTGTAACCTGGGTAAAGGATAAGGAGACAAAATAGAAGAAAGAGACTTTTCTCCTCTTTTAAGTTGTTACACGAGCAAGCTGCAGTGGGCGACATATTCACATCAGACAAGCGAGAATTGAGTTGAGAACGCCCAAGCCGGAGCTGCGTGTGCATAATATTAGCAAAACGATTTCCGACGGCGAAAATTTTAAGGATCTCTTGGCGGAAAAAACGGAAGGCTCCTTAATTTTGCTTTGAATATCGAAAGTGAGGGAAATAATTAAACTTCGTCCGGCAAGTCATTCCACAGGCTTAAAGCAGAAGGCAAAAAGCGATTGAAATAAAGGTCACTCCTGCACTTAGTTAATCTAAGTTGATGGGAATTTTGGAGCAGGCGGCTTGCTGAGGTAAACACGTTATGTGGATTAGGTCGTAAAGGTAGGGAGGGGTAAGTTTATTTAGTATATTATACAGAGGAGCCGATTTATTAAACTGCTTGCGTGTGTATAGCGGCTCCCAACCTATTTCAGCAAGTATAGCCGATTGTTAGATGTGAATTTCGTTGCGCCAGTACAAATTCTGGCTGTATGCTTCAAACTATAAACCTTCCAATAGATCAGACAGCTCTTTGCTGCAATTGTCCAACAGACATATCCATATTCCAAATCCGGACGGACCGTGGATAGATATAATTTCACGAGAGTTTTCCTGGAAAGTTTGAATTTAAGTCCTTCAAAGAGAGCCATGCATTGAGTTGCTTTTGTAACAATGCAATTTATGTGGAGGTGCCATGGTAGGTAATGAGATAGAGTAATGCCTAAGTGTGGCTTGTGGCTTCAGGTATTGCAGAGTCACCAAGGTATAGAGTAGAATTATTTTCTGTATCTCCTTAACAGGAGAACAAAACCGAGAGGGATTTAATGGCACTGAAAATTACACGCCACAACCGACCCCAGGTAGATTGAGCCCAAGATCGGTATTGCTGCGATCTGCAGAGACTTGTCTATCATAGATCATTTCTAAAATACTGGTGTCATCGGCAAAGAGCCTGATGTCACAAGTTATGTTATCAACAATATCATATATATCAATTAAGAGCAGGACGGGACCAAGGATAGAGTCATGGGTCACCCCAGCATCTTTGGGAAATCATAGAGAGCTTTTGCTGTGTTTCGCTCTTTGCTGGCGCTTGTTAAGATAGCTTTCAAATCTTTTCATGATGGGTGGGGTGATGCCAAGTTGACGCAGTTGAAAGATTAGGCCTACATGCCATACACGGTCGAAAGCTTTACAAATATCAAGAAAACCACCCTGCCCTCTTTGTTATTCCAAGCCATTTAAGATTTTATGTAAGCCACTAATTAGTTGGTTAATCGTGGAATCATTGGAAACGAAGCCGGAATTTCGCCTGTCAAATTATTTTCCGTTAAGTTTCCATAAAGTTTCTTGTACACCAATCTTCCGAAGACTTTTAAAACGTTGCATGATAAATATATTGGACGGTAGTTCGATCTAAGCTGGCTATTAGATTTCTGGTGAACGGAACAGATGTTTGACTTTTTCCACTGCGGAGGAAATTCAGCAGCTGACAACTGGTCAAATAATTTAGTAATGGACTTATAAATGCTAGTAGCAGATTTTTTTTAATTAAAAAATTACTCAGCCCGTCAGGACCTGTTGTAGAAGTAGTTTTAAGTGACATATGGATTTAGGAGTCATCGTTTTCATTTATTCGAAAGGTTGCAACCAGGCATCCGTGTGGTATTTAAAATCTGCTAAAGGGAGAAGGGCATTGTCTTCGGGGATTCTATAAAGATTGAAGACTTAGCTTTCTCATTGCTACTAGAAATGATATTGTCGTTTTCAATGAAAGGAGGAATGTATGGGCGTAGCTTACATCGCAAAACCGACTGATAGGTTCCATCAGTTTTTGACATTCATTTCTTCAGTGTCGAGTTCTGTCCGAAGTTTGGACAAAAAGCCCGCATAGCCTTCTTGATTGCCGAAACACAATCGATGCGATACCACTTATAAAACTGATACTAGAGTCTATCCGCGGCGGGGGATGGGTTATCATTGTCTTTCTTTGCTGACGTTTTGTATCTTTTGTGGGCAAGATTGGGTCTCCAAATCAGGCGTTTAGTATTGCTGGTAATCCATGGTTTATCTTGGGGGTCTGATAAGAGTGTCTCTACAGGGGAATAAATTCTTCACCAGTATTAAAGGAGTCTAACAGGAGTTAATAGATCTAAGCCAACGTTCCAGGGGGCATTGGAGATTGTGTCTCCAAATCAGGCGCGTAGTATTGCTGGTAACCCATGGTTTATCTTTTTGTCTGATAAGAGTGTCTCAACAGGGGAATAAATTCTTTACCAGTATTAAAGGAGTCTAACAGAAGTTAATAGATCTAAGGCAACGTTCCAGGGAGCATTGGAGAAAGCTTCATTCAAGTCATCAAAATTATCCCTTTTGTAGTCCCAAAACGGTTCTTTCGTAGGCTTTGTCATCAGGGAAGGAAAGTGATATGGTACAAAATATAACAGAATAATCATAACTATAGGTATGGGGAAGCACACTGCTATTTACAATAAATTCACTTGAGTCAGTTATGAGGAGGTCTAATAAACTATTAGAGAAATTGGTTGAACGCGCGAGTTTATCTATATTTTCAGGTAAACTATTACGAGTAATAAGGTCGACAAGCCTCGTACCTGATTCACTCTCCGAGTGGTCAGAATCCTAACGGAAGCAGCGATCATTAAAGTCACCTGCGGGTATGAGAATTCTAGGGTTCAAACCCAAGGTTCTTGTTATGGAATCAGAAAAGTAGTGAAGAAACGCGTCTCTTTCGATCCCCAGCTGACCGGGTGGACAACAGTTCGCCTCCAAAAGAGCAAAGGCACTATTAGTGAAAATTTCAGGCCATACACATTCACAATGTTGGGATTCAAGTTCAAGGTGGGGGGTGATGGGTTACCAATCCTTGGCATAAATGGCAACGCCATCACCGGGCCGACCCACCTAAAGAAAAAAAAAAAAAAAAAAAAATCCACAACCAGTTGGCCAATAGTCTGTATCTGGGTTAGTTCTAAATTCGCCTAAAGGTGGTGCTGCCCATCCTGTTCATGGTTGACCGCCCTCATCTTGTGGTCACTTTCCATGACCCTCATTTTTTCTCCATTGGTTAACATGGGGAATTAGCAGATACAAATCTAGCTTCTCTACATGTTGCCAAATAAGCATGAAACTTTCATTTTATCATATCTTGGTGTATTTGAAAGATAATAATATGTACTTTAGGTAGATTAGAAGATGATAATTCCAAAAATCGTCCTCAAATGCAGGGTGAAACTTTTGGGTTCACTGTAATGTAATGGGCTTTGCTGACCCACCTGATTTCAAATGGCATGGGTTGCTAGGTGTATCAAACATGCATCATGGGATCAAAAGGCTGTGTGTCAAGAAATTAAACCAACCCAGATCACGCCTATTGAAATTTGCATAGAAACCCCTCTTGAGATCCATAGACCCAAATTTCTTACATAGTGGTGCACCATTTTTTTTCAAACCTTTTCCCCCAAAATGCATGTTGGATTTTCAGACTTGGTTGGAAATGTACCTTGATCTAAGTTCCGTAAAATATCTCCACTACATGGTGCTACTGGCATGTCCTTATTTTTGATAAATGTTTGAAATTATGAATTGTTGGTAAGGGTACGTACACATGTTAGCATTATAACTATGGGACTATGAGGAACGGTAAAATCAAGGTCAATGCCCACTTTTTTTTTTTTTTTTTTTTTTTTTTTTTAAATTTTGGTAGACCGAAAAATTGTGCAGTTTGGGACACTTACATTTTTACAAAACTCACATTTTTATAGCTTAACGGAATTGCCATCGACCATCCGTTCACAGTTCATTTTGACTTCTTTTGTCAGCTTCAAACATCATCTTTTATTTCTGCAAGGACTAAAAACATTCATTTCAAAGTCAGTCAGTCGTGGCCGTGGAGTCTATCTGAAGTAATGAGACATGTTCCAGAGTAGGGAAGGGAGACTGAGCATTAATTAACAGATCATGATCACGATGAGGGTTAACACCTTTATGGCCCCTTGGTGATTATCCCGTTGTGGCCAAAGAAAATTACTTCCATTTATCTCATTGGCATGGGGGCTGATGAACCTATGTTCAACTTCAAGTATTTTGATGGCTAGTTTTGGTATGCAATGATAATTGACTCCTTCGGGGCTGTGTGTACAAGTCTTGACCACACCAGGACAGGACAGGACAGGCCATGGTTTACCTAACTATAGTAGTGAGATTTGTGTCATTGTTGAGACTCAATTGAATGATAACGTGTGATTGGAACATGTCATTATATATTAAGTAGCCCCGATCTGAGATCCACCAGCTACAATATGAACTTGTCTATACAGGATTAGTTGTACAAAATGTGTAATAGAAACGCCATATTGCTGCGTAATGGATCACTAATCTCAGATCAACTGACCACAACAGGTGCTTCTTTGCACACAATTGCTTCTTTGGATCCTGCTTACTCTTCATTCTTGTGATTATTGATATTCTATTCACACAAGTGAATGATCCTTAGAAAGAAGCGAGGTGATTTTACTACTGCCAATACGATGAATTAACAGGCCATAATCGGAAGTTCTGATCGTGATTTCTTGAACATGTTATGTTTCTTTACGAGTTTGTACCAACAGAGTACAAAATTGTACGCAGTGAGTGGAGCGAACAACACGAGCGAGACGGCTGGACCACTAAACGTTCTGAAATACAAACTTGTCAATGGGCCAAGGCCAACAAAGTTCTAAATATTTCCGTCATATGTGATATAGTCTCACGACAAATATATGATCCTCATGCCTGTAGGTCATTGCAGCGACATACTTTGCTGCTACCAGTCCGGGATGTTTTGACATAATGCTTTTGACAAAAAACGGTATTGATTTTTGAAAACAGACGTGGTATGACTCAACTTCATATAGCAGTATTTAAAACAATAGCCAAGGCCGGATAGTAGCACAATTGCCAAAATCAATCAATCAATCAATAATAATAATAATAATAATAATAATAATAATAATAATAATAATAATAATAATAATAATCATCATCATCATCATCATCATCATCATCATCATCATCATCATCATCATCATTTGTGAATACAATGTTTTTTTGTCGATCGACAACCCATACCGTGTGCGAAGAGATTTACGTTGCCTGGCACCACTGCTATCCAATATGGTGGCCTGGGTATGGCGCGCATTTGCCGCCCACTCAAAGCCGGGACAAAGCTGCCCATTGCTTGCACTCTTGAAGTGCTTATGTCAGTGGACGTTGAGCTAATCGGAGTGAATCATTATCATAGATTCCACATTCATTTTCCTCGTAAAAAGACCTCTCATCCATACACTAGTATGCCTGCGGTTGCAAAAGAAAAAAAAATGTTACAGGTCAACAGCTGTCGTCTGCGCCTTTGGTGCACTGAACCGAAGAAAGCTTTTTGGACCTGGTCCCCAATTTAAAGACTGGATAGGTTAATTCTGAGCAAAAATTGGCAATAATATAATTGAGACATTTAGGAGGATTTCCCGGAGAAAATAACACACGAAGAGAATATTGATCTGTTTCGCCGTCGGTAAATATGACAAGGAATAACAGACCCATATACATAAACCGCTTGTCAATTATTACAAGATCTGTATCCAGGCTCTATGATTCCAAACTTTTGATCATATACAAGATGGTGATACCTCCAACCAACTGGAGTACATATGACCAACGATCCTGATGTGTATGGGGGATCCGAAGATGTATGCACTCGGCCTACAGTTCACACTCACCAGCTTACCTGTCCTTGGTGATAACTGCCGGATACGTAGATCGAGACTTTTTAGTGTAATAAAAATGTAGCGAGAAAAATAGGCTAAATAGAGCACATCACGGAAGTATTATACACACCGATCCACACAGCCATGCGTTCAACAGAATGTTCTTGTATACCAACACGCTCAATTAGCCTATATTCTTTCGTGTCAGATTAGCATACAGGTCTGTTTCCGTGAATGACACTGCATGTCAACAAAGAATAACAACGGGTTGCCCGTCTCTACACTTATGAAATTATGTAGGCCTACTTTTTGAATGTTACATTTTAATATTTCAAACAGGAATCTCATATTCGTATTGGGAAAATAATAATGATAATAATAATAATAATAATAATAATAATAATAATAATAATAATAATAATAATAATAATAATAATAATAATAATAATAATAATAATAATAATAATAAACCTGTGCAAGTGTAAATGCATGGCACAAGTGTAGCGGCGAACAGCCAGGATATACGAGGAGAAGTCGGGGGGGGGGGGGGGCGGACATACTCAACATCAGGGTGTGTGTATGCCGCGTACATTTTTATACAATACCCTATCTTAATCCTACACCAGATGTAAAAAAGGTACCCTTTCTCAATCCTGTAATGTGTTGAAAGAAGTGCTTCATTGGTGCATCCTGATGCATTCTGGAGACCAACATTCCAATTTTTAAACAAGTTTTAGTATATTCTTACTTCCCATAAAATTCGCCCCCAAAGAACTTATTAATTATATCCTGTATCTCCAGTTTACCCAAATAATTGTTACCCCTATACTAATCCTGCTGTGTACATTTTTTTTCAGACTTTTTGCTGACGACACCAGTCTACTTGAAGTTGTTAATGACCCAATTGAAACTTCTAATCACTTGAATATTAATCTCTCTGTTATACATAACTGGGGAAAGTTGTGGCGTGTTACCTTTAACGCTTTAAAGTCTCTTTCTGTCATATTTTCAACCAAACTTTTCAAACCACACCATCCATCCGTTCGTCTTAGAGACTCTGAAATACCTGCGGCAGACTCACACATTCATCTTGGTATTACTCTCAGTAGCAATTTATACTGGCATGCTCACATTACTCGTATTACTACCAAAGCGAGCCAGCGAAATGCCCTTCTGCGTAGATTCAAATATAAACTTTCCCGCAAAGCTCTGATTAAACTTTATTTAACTATGGTTCGACCAATTCTTGAATATGGTTGTCTGCTCTTTGACAACTGCGGTCAGGGACTTTCCGATCTTATTGAATCCATACAGTTTGAAGCAGCCAAAATATGCACAGGTGCATTAAGGCACACATCACGCGCCAATCTCTTACGTGAACTTGGTTGGACAACACTCGCCAGCAGGAGGAAGTATCTTAAGTTACTTCTTCTTTACAAAATGTTTCACAACTTAACACCTTCCTATCTCTCTCAATTAACTCCTCCTACTTTTAATGCTCGAAACCTCCGCCACACTAGCTCCATACGTCCCATCAATTGCAAAACTAACCGCTTAGACAAATCCTTCCTACCTGACGCTATCAAACTGTGGAACAATCTTCCATCCGATATAAGAGACTCAATTTCCCTCCAAATATTCAAATCAAAGCTGAAAGCAACACTACTAGCAGTGGATCATGTTCCTGTTTACTATACCCAAGGACACAGATTTGCCAACATTTGTCATACCCAGCTTCGTCTTGGATTCTCGAGACTCAACTTTGATCTCTTTAAAGTCAACATCATCCCACAACCTACATGTTCGTGTTCCTATCCCACTGAAGTTCTACAACATTATCTGTTCTTTTGTCCAAAGTATTCAACTTATAGAATTAGACTCCTCAATTCCATCATCCCTATTATTGCTCCCGGCGTCCACCCAAATCTGATTATACACACAGCGAGTGACAGACTAGCTCATATTCTTCTCTTTGGTAGCGACCAATTGTCCATTCCCTTTAACATACAAATTTGTGATGCTTTCCACAGATACATCGTAGATACTAGACGCTTCATATCTTAGTTCTGTTATACATAAGCAGTAATTTTCAATTGAGTTAGTCGCTGATTTACATAATTCTTACTTCCCAAATGTCCTTTATGAAATTTCCTACCGCTAGTCCGTATTATTGTGAACAGGGACGTATATGTGTACATTCTACCTGCAGTTAACTATTTTGCTTTGTTTTGCATTTTGATGACTACTACTACTGTGATTTTTGTATGCAGGGTACATATCTGAAGTATGTGTATAGCTTCTCTGTTAATTGGGTAACTTTGTTCTTGTTTTGTCCTGTGTGTTTTGTAATATACATTTTGTGTGTCACTCTATGTTCTGGAGAACCCCTCGATTAGTGACATCTCGATGTACTATAGGGCGATCCAGTTGAAATAAATATGTTTAAAATAATAAAAAAAAAAATTAAAAAAAAATTTTTTTTTGGGGGGGGGGGGGGAATTTTCTCATCCTGGGAGTAATGAATACAGGGCCTTTCCCGCGGCACATACCCAGTACTATCCTACATGGAAGTAAAATCCCCCCCCCCCCCGTCCCATAATTTAAAAACACGGGATGATAAACAAGATATTTTTTATGGGGCCTTATCATACTTTCTTACAGTTACAATAACGAACATTCATTCCTACACCCGCAACAGTTCCATGATTGCCTCGGCAGTATCTGCTTTCACAGGTTCTAAATAATGTCCGTTTTCCGTGATTTTCGCTCAAAACCAACTTTCGTAATTGCTGTGCGGTACCAAGTAGGGCTTCCTGGCGGTATCCTTCATAGTAGACGACAGAAATCAACATCCTGTGTAGGCGCGCATGGGCGGGGGGGGGGGGGGGGCAGGGTTAGAGTGTGGATCGGTCTTAATGGATCGTGTGGAACGGTAAAAAATACTTCGAGGTATAGAACAGCCCATTACTATGGACTACTCATACATGGGGTAATTATAGGTCATCCCATGGCTAGATCAGTATCCTCCCGAGACCCGACCCGAACGGTCTCGGGAGGATACGGGCTCTCGGGGGAACTGTACAGGGTAGGGTACTGATCTAGCCACGGGATGATCGATGGATCTTATTTAATGCATCACCAGGGAAGTGAATTGCTTTGATTGGTCAATTGTTTTCAAGTTCCAGCGGAATATTCAGGCCTAGGGCTATGTTACTTCAATGCAAACCCCGTACTCTTCCCTGCAAGTTACTTGCTCTGATTGGTCCATGGGTTTGAAGTGAATTGCTCTGGTTGGTCAATTGTTGTAAAGTTCCATGGAGACATACATGCAGGCCTGTTACTTCAATGCACACCCTGGTACACTGCCCTGCTTGTTATTTGCGCTGATCGGTCCATAGGTTTGAAGCTCCAGGGAAATATGAAGGGCATGTGTGATTTCAATGCAAATTCTGCATTGCACAGTATGCTACCACCGACCCATGCCAGTATCTATTTTTAAAATGTCAGTATACTCCAGGTTAAAAAAAAATATGGAGGAATTTTTGTTGCTTATCACATAGTAATATTATTCGGAGGGTATAATGTAATGTTCATTGAGATTTGAGATACTTTCTCAAGAAAAAATAAGTATCTAAGAAATAATTTCAAATGTTTAAATGCTAAGGCTTGTTTAGAAAACAGAATAACATATTTTCAAAAACTTACACGCAAGTTGTGAAATAAGCCATTTTGAAGCTGAGGGCAAATAAACAAGATTTAGCTTTTGACAAATGCCAAAGATTATTTCATTGTAAATCACGGATCCTTTTGTGCTTCATAATTGTGTGAGGTTTGTACTTAAATGTCTATAATCACACCATTTCTTGCACGGATAACTGAGGCGAAGCTGAAATTTTCATCGAGTTCCTAACTTTGGGATTCAAAGAATAACAGTCTTCTCACTGCCGTATTAAATTCAATGGTGTGGGGTTATTTCTTAAGATTGTGTAGGCCTGTAAATTAGAAATGCCAAATCTATCCACCAGAAATAGAAAAAATAGTCTGCTTTTTTATTCTACCCAAATGATTTTCACGTAATGACGTGTGTTGCTCTCACCAGTAGGCCCGGGTAGCGGTTGCTAAAAACTTACTGAGCAAAAATGTAATCTGCAGGGCGATGCAACCAGATTTCACAGCGAGAAAGGTCAGGCCCGTGGTCAGCTGATCGTATAACCAGAAGAGATCGAGCCCAGCAGGCAATCAGTAAGCCTAGCGACCTTTTTCGCCCGTAGTTTGCATTGAAGCCAATGAAGGCCTATGTTGTATCATGTGTACACTTTCATTGCAGCCTGCATTGAAGCAGCTCTGGAGTATGAGCAAAGATGGTCAAAGCGATGACAACGCATCCAAGCTTCGAGAGGCTGTGAGGCCAGCAGTTTCCCTATCGCACACCCTAGGCTATCTGCAGCATGAATCGAAACAAAAGGTCCGCAATGCCCTCGTGCTCATTCGCACACGCTTCATCAAGGAAAAGGATGGGCCGACCAGGTTGCGTCGCTACGGCGGTCTGCAGCGCCTGCTGCGCATCCTCAGGGAATGTGACGACAAGGAAATGCTGGACTTGACGCTTAGCATCCTGGGTAATTGCTGCATGGAGGATAAGACCAGGGTAGAGGTAAATGTGACAGAATGTAGGCCCCTAACTTTTTCTGTGAAGATGGATGCCATTATTTTTAGTATCACATAGTTTCAGTTACATGCATTCTACGTGGAAGACAAAATGTGGTATAGTGACAAACTAACATTAATGAGAAAGCACAGAATGACGGAGAAACTACCATAGGCTATCTGACAAATAGCCATATAAGTTTCTGACATCAATGAAGTTTATGATTCGGTTTTTAGCTCTGCTGACCTGAGGTCGCAGAGCTTATGCTACCGCTCATGGTTGTCCATCTGTCTGTAAACGTTTACTTGTTCGCACGATACCCTCCACAGTTTTCAAGTTAACTCAGTAGGGCCTCTAACTTTCAGGACTTCTAAGGTATATGAAAATCTTGGTCAGGTTCCATATTGGTGGCGCCTCCTACAGTATTATGTAATATATGGGTCGAAATGTGAAAATCTTGTGAATACTCAAGCATCCTTTATGCTTGATAGATCATAAAATGTAGTGGCACTGTATAGCAGGTCAAAGTGTAACTTGCTTATGATACTAGTGGCGCCACCTATAATTTGACGGAAATTATGAGCCAAAATGTCGTTTTAGATATAAAATTCCATATCTCGAAAAGCAATTGGATTAGACTTGCAAATTTTATAGGATATATAGACCATTTCTAATGCTAGAGTGTTATGTAATATCAGTCACCTTGACCGATTATTGTGAGGTCAGATGCCGTAGTGGTGATGAAGATGTAAGGCAGAATTAGAAAATAAACAGTATGAAAATAGACCTATTTTTGTGAGGTCACCATGCCTGTAACGTTGAACGAGGTGATTTTGTAATGACAAGGTGTAGCTTGGCCATAACTTCCAAAGAAAATTGAGCTTCTAGATCGAAATTGCACTTGATTACATATAAATAAAACTGTACTTGGTGACCTACTTTTGGATCACTGTGACCCAGTAATTATGGAGTTTGGCGCTTGCCCAAGTTAATCATTTTTCTTCAATATTTAATACTCAAAAAGTTATTACATGATCTGAACAAGCAAACCATGTTTGGAAAGCTGCATGCGGGGCACACATTTTGAACACCCTTTTTTAATTTGAGTTAAAGGTCAAGGTCAAATGGCCAGTTAAAATGTAAGTGTCCTCTTGCAAAGGTTCTTCACCCCAAAGTTTTTCAGTGAAGCCCATACAACTTTTAGGACTTAGAAAGTGTATGAAAATCTTATGTTGATGTCAATGTTGGTGACGCCACCTATAATATTATGTAATATACAGGTCAAAATGTGAATTTTTTTGACCAGGGCAGCATCTTTAATTCTTGATAGACCCTTCATGAAATTTAGTGGGATTGTAGAAAAGGTCAAAATCTCGGTTGGATATGATATTGATGGCGGCCCCCCCCCCTATAATTTGACGGAAATTATGAGTTAAAATGTCCTGAAAGATACAAAACTCCATATCTTGAAAACTTATTGAATTACACATGCCAAATTTATAGGATATATAGAGATCATGTCCAATGATGTCATTTTATTTAAGATCTGTGACCTTGCCCTAGTTTTGTAAGGTCACCAGACCTGTTAAATTGGAAGGGGTGATTTTGTAATGGTACGGTGTAGTTTGGACATCAATGACAAAGAGAATTGAGCGTTCAGATCAAAATTGCACTTGAGTATATTGTATATAAAATTCTACTTGGTGACCTACTTTTTGGGTCACCATAACCCAATGATTGTGTTACCTTGACCTATTTTTCAAAGTCATTAAGCACTTAAGAAAAGGACATTTAATTGAATATCTTGATAAAGAATAAGGCGAATGATGCCAAATGTATTACAAATGTGTATCATGTGGAAGTTTGATATTGCATATTATGGATGACCTTGATTAATTTTTCAAGGTTGTGGATTGAATACATTTTAGAAAATATTTTTTTGGTGATGGTTGTCAGCAGAGTATTAGGCCCATGGACCTCTTGTTACCGTCTCACAAGTCTTCCTTTCTCAAAACAGACCGCTTGTACTTTGACATTACTCATGCAGTCGAAGTGACGTCACTGACTGTTTTACGGACATATGCATTAAAACAAAATTGTGTTGTACTATTGTGTTGTGTTTTTAGAACCAATGGAAGAAAATATTTGTAAATGAAGGGGCCACACAGTCTGAAGTGGTTGAAATTAATTGAAAAAATAGTCTGGGCTTCAAAACTTTCAGAAAGAATTGAAACAAAGTTCTCTTGACCTTAGCCTATACTGGTAACTACAGTAATGAACCGATAATCATATTGTGCTCTTCATTTAGTCATCAGCCTACAGTGAATTTTATCGTTTCAAAAGCGTTTTAAAATCCTATCTCTCTGTACCTCCGTGCCATATGGGACGACAATTTCAGAATGGTGACTATAGACAGGCTTGGGTTTATGTGACCCTTTGCCTGAGTGTTGGCATTCACTGTAAGCTCATCTTGGCTTATGTCTGGTTTCTTTCATGAAAAAGCTCATACTTTAGATCCTTAAATTGCGGTTTTTTTCAGATCAGAAGACTTGAAGGAATATCAGTTTTAGGTGAGAAAAAATTGCAAGTTTCTGAAGTATCTGTAATGCACATCATTTGATAGAGCCGAATTTGTTTTCCTGTGGACAAGCTAGATACATAATTATACCCTTTTGCCGATCAACTTTCACTATTTCTCAAGAAAAATAGCATAGCTGTTGCTTCAAGGACAGAATGGGTCTCATACAAGAAATAGCCTTCAGTACATGCTCACTTCAATAATCTATGAAATAGTGTTTAGTCTCACCTCAGCATTTTCGCCAGATTTCATTATCCTTTCAAGACGTCGTCACGAAGAATTCTACATGCTATTTTATTTGCTGCTTTGTTTGGCTGTCATTTTTTGTGAGTAGGAAGTTTTTCTGGCATCTTTTGTCATACTTTGTTATGGCCAAGTCACTGTTTAAAGAGGTTCGCCGCGTGATGAACAAGTTGATGTCGCGGGGATATATTTTTTTAACAGTTCAGGTATTAAAAGACTCCAAGGAAGGCAGTGTTCGCAACAGAGTGTGTCGCACGTTGGGTAACCTTTGTCTTGACAGCGGGTGTGCTGATGACATCCATGAGGCGGAGGGCATCTTGCCGAGCATTGTTGGGCTGCTCAAGAACACGGACGATCCAGACTGCCAGCAAACCTACATGAGAACACTCAGGTATCAAGATAATGACAACTCCCTGCCAAACTAGCTTGCTAGTTCTCCGTTTTGAAAATAGTATACAATAACATAAATAAGATGTGACCAAAGCGAAAGGTTTTTGTTTGCCAAAACACCACACTGTACAATACGGACAGCGGCTCTGTCATACTGAAACATGACCTAATTCCAATATTTTGTTTGTATTGCTAAGCGCCTGTCAAAAATGTTTCAAAATTCAGTTCTGTGAACTGTCAGTGGTCTGTGTCATATATATATATATATATATATATGTATGTATGTATGTATGTATGTATGTATGTATGTATGTATGTATGTATGTGTGTGTGTGTGTGTGTGTAAAAGGCCTACTTTAGCATACATATGTGCATACGTACGTATGTAAAAATAATAAGCCTTCTTTTCGTGATATATGCTGAGGACAGGTGACCGCCAGGCAGTTGATGCTAAGTGCGTTTTCTCTATATATCAAAGTAAATATTTGACAAGCACTCTCCTCTGGGCAGTATTCATATCAAAGTCACTTAATAGTCCTACACTTCTATGTTTTTATGTCACTTTTTACTTAAACTGAAAAGCGCAACTACTTCGGAAATTTTCTATTTAAGTGCGTAACTTTCTGCCAAGAAGTGACTCTTCATACTTTGGAATCATATTACAACGAAGAAACACTGGAACCACCTGATTATGTTAAAAACGAACAAAATAAGAAAAGAATAGGTAAAATGATTGGGATGCAACTGCATTGTATGGTATACAACTTTAAATTTACGGAAAGCCATGAAACCGGTTGTGTGGAGTGACAGGATTAACGCCTTCGCAACGCCCAACACCCTCTACAGCAAACGATAATTTCAAAAGACATCCATTTAATGAAATATTATCCTTATTCAAAATATTTTCAATGAAAATTTCAGAGAAGATTACCCTGGAGAGCATGCCAATAGTCACCAACTTTCCAGGCCGCATTCTTGGTGTGCCAAGAAAAGCTGTCGACGGAGCAAGTCCAACAATATGACCCTTTTAAGGTTTAATTCTTGGCAAACAAACTGATCAACATGGATAAATGATTGGTAACATTATCCAGGGGAGATGATATCGTTGATGTGTTTAACGTATTTTGACAGATGTTTATTTAAAAAGTGGGCTTGAAAACTGATTCGTTTCGTTGCTTTGTGGGTAGGTTTAGGGTAGGGACGTGTGATTTGCTGCTTTAAATTTAGATCTGCATGAGCTGTCATTGCACCCTCTAAGACCCCGTATGTGACCCAGACATGACATGGTATCATTGTTTACCCACCACCTGCCTTATTAAAAATGTTCTCTGGCTGCCGCAAGTTTAATTAATGGCCAGCAAGCTCCAGGTCACGTTCAGTACGGCAAAACTCTCGCGGACGGGTAATAGTCAGATCAATTACCTCCCTTCAGTCACCCACCTATGGTTTGTACGTATGTGTGCAGTAAGCATGTGTGTGGAGCACTTCCAGATTAGTCAACTTTTTTGTGCTATTGGGTAATCCACTTTAAATAAATTCGTTTAAATTTGAAATGGAAATATCACTGCACTTGTTATAAATCAGTTTTTTTCTCTGCTTTCTTGCTTGAATTGAAAGAAACAAATTGATGTTTTCATGGACAAAATTTCAGTTTTTACATTATTTTTTGATAAGTTACAATGAAAAGCACTTGTCCGCAAAGTGAACCCCAATGTAAATGGTGATCGAGAATCTGCAAGTGCAGGACTTTCAGGGAAAGTCAGGCACATAGAGTTTCACTTTGTGGAACGTACTTTGAACATCAATCGTTTACACATATATTATACTTTCAACGAGGAAAGCCCCCCCCCCCCCCCAACATGTAGCATGAGAGGTCTGTTGCTTTCAGAAATCATGTTTACGCCGGCGTAATAACTTGCACGTCCGGCGACTGTTACAAACAAACTGCCCCCAAAATAAGCTTCCCCATAAGTACAGACACGAAAACATACTCCTTCCCCTGCACAGACCCCTTGTTTGGACAGAATGAAAAGTTCTACTACATTCTGTATGACAACCCACATTTACTGAAAGCACGTGGGTTTTTACCTCAGCTGACTTGTCAGTCAGCCGAGGTTTTGCGAGGGTCCGTCGTCCGTCCGTCCGTCATCTGTCGTCCGTCTGTCCACAATTCACATTTTCGACTTCTTCTAAAAAATCCATCAGCCAGATCCACTTCAAACTTGGTGGAGATGTGCCTTGGGTGGGTCTCTACCAAGTTTGTTCAAATGGTCACGGTCCAGTGATTTTTGGATTTTTAATGAATTTTTTTGTTCTTTTGTGGGCAAATCTTAAAAAATCTTCTTCTCCGAAACCGCTCACCCAATTGCTTTGATATCACACAGGAACACTCCCTGGGAACCCTAGTTCTTAATTTGTTAACCAGGTGGCGCTACAATTTTTCTAACTTTTTATGAATTTTTGTGTGTTAAGATATTTTCGACTTCTTCTCGAGAACCGTTACTCAGATTAAGCTGAAACATGGTGGATATGTTTCTTGTAGAAGGGTCATACAAAGGTGTTCACTATGTGGGAATCCTGCAGATTCCTGATTTTTGATGATTTTTTCAATTCAGGTACTTATCGGTCAATGCAGCTTTCCTATTGATTACTATGGAAGTCAATGGGCATTCTAATGCTAATTCACATTTTCGACTTCTTCTCCAAAACTGTCCTCCAGATTAACTTCAAACTTGGTGGCAATGTACCTTGGGTGGGTTTCTACCAGTTTTGTTCACATGTTTATGCTCCAGTGATTTTTGGATTTTTAATGAATTTTTTTGTTCTTTTTTTTGACAAATCTTAAAAAATCTTCTTCTCGGAAACCGCTTACCCAATTGCTTTGATATCACACAGGGCGCTGCAGTTTTTTATAATTTTTTATGAATTTTTGTGTCTTATAGCTATTTTTGACTTCTTCTCCAGAACCGTCACTCAGATTAAGCTTACACGTGGTGGATATGTTCCTTATGGAAGGGTCAAACAACGTTGTTCACTATGCGGGAATGCTGCAGATTCCTGATTTTTAATGATTTTTCAATTCGGCTCCTTTGCGGTAAATGCACCTTTCCTATTGATTACCATGTAAGACAATGGGCATTCTAATGCTTATTTACATTTTCGACTTCTTCTCCAAAACCGTAATCCAGATTTACTTCAAACTTGGGGTTGTACCTTGGGTGGGTATCTACCAGGTTTGTTCCAATGGTCATGTTCCAATGAATTTTGGATTTTTTTTGGGATTTTTTTTTCAAAAATCTCTACAAAAGTTTTAATAGGAAAGTTTAACATGGCAATTTCTTGTAATGGTCATAACTTAAATAATATTGGCCAGATGTACTTCAAACTTGGTGGGGATGTGCTTTGGGTGAATCTCTACCAAGTTTGTTCAAATAATCACACTCTATTGATTTTTGGATTTTTTATGAATTTTTTTGTTCTTTTTTCAGGCAAATCTTAAAAATTCTTCTCCTCTGAAATCGCTCACCCAATTGCTTTGATATCGAACATAGACACTCCTGGGGACACTTAGTTCCCAATTTGTTCACCAGGTGGCGCTGCAATTTTTTTAATGTTTTTTTTTATGGTTTTGCTATTTTTCACTTCTTCTCAGAACTGTTCCTCAGATTAAGCTGAAATGTGATGGATATGTTGTTGTGGAAGGGTCAAACAGTCGTTTACTAGGTGGCACTGCTTTGGATTCCTGATATTTAAGGATTTTCAATTCGGGTACTTATCGTTCAATGCAGCTTTCCTGTTGATTACTTTGTAAGTCAATGGGCATTCTAATGCTAATTCACAGGACAACTGACACAAAATTAACTGTTTACTTGATAACTTGAGATCTGTTTTGAGTTAGCTGCACATGTTAATTATTCTGTATGAAGGTCATGCTGAGACAGTACTTGAATGACCTTGACCTCGTTTGTGGGGTCACAGTGCAACATACATGAATTTTACTCTTCATTATAACTTGAGAACTACTTGAACTTTGATTTTGCACATTTAAGTGTTCCTCTATAAAGGTCAGACTTACTCAGAACGTGGTGTCCTTGATCCTTTCCCAAGTTCACAGAGCTGCAAGTGTGATGAATGTCAAGATCAGCTGAGGCATGGGCTGTTCACACAGCCCTCTTGTTTGATGTTTCAAGTGTAGCTTGATGCAGCATAACGGTTGACAAGCTTCCCTCTCAGAATAGTTTATGTTCAACGGGTAAATAACAAAGGAAATTGGATTGTGAATTGTTTCACGTCCATATAGGTCACAAATTCTGTAAAACCACCGAACATCCCTTTACCTTTACAGGTTGTTGGCTAACACAACAGCTCACACTAATGCTGTGTTGGAAGTGGACGCCCTGCGAACTGCCGCGGAGCTTCTCAAGAGTGAGCAGGAGGCGGTACAGGCGGCCGCTATGAAAATGATCATGGACATTACACAAGAGTGTGTACTCTTCTCTTTTGAAGATGAAGTGTTGAAATTCATACAGTTGTTGTTCTGGTTTGCTTTGAGTTATAGTTCTTTTATGTATTTTGATTTAAAACTGGAAATAAATCCAAAAAAATCCCCATTATATTCAAATGTAAAACACTATCAGAACACGGTATGCAAGACATGCTATTTAAAACCTTGACACTATCAGAACGTGGTATGCTAGACATGCTATTTAAAACCTTGTTTCGCTGGTGCGATTATAGAAGAGATAGATGAAATAAGAGTAGAATATCATATTAAATTTATCTATACCTATGAAGGAACTGTTTATATTCTTAATATAAACGTGTCTCAAGTCATTTTAGCGATGCTTAATCGGTTGCGTTCTCAAGTACAAAAAGGTCGTCACTCAACATATAGTTCTGTTGTTTCAGATGCAGCACAGAGTGTGTTCGGCAATTGGTTGCAGCAGATTCAATAAGTTCATTGGTCAAATTAACATCACATTGTAGTCAGTCCATATCACATGTCGCCTGGTCCATGCTGCTGACTCTTTCAAAAAATGACCAGATCAGACCCACAGTTGGAGGCAGCGGAGCTATCCAGTGCTTTATAGCTCACATCAAGTCTACAGAGACTCCCAGGCAGAACTATTCTGTCATCAACGTCCTCTGTATGTGCTCTCAAGATGTTAACAATCGTAGGCATATTAGACAAAACGATGGCCTGGAACTTCTGCTGCAACTGACAAACAACGAGGAATATGTCCTAATCCACGATCGTATCATCAGCGCATTTCTTTGCTTTTTGTACGATGATGCTAGTCTTGAGATTTTATTAAGCAATCAGTTCGTGGAGACACTCATGAAGCAACTCCATAGGTGTACAAGGTTTTCAGAGTTGTCAGACATACCAGAGGAAGATGACATGGAAGTGCAAGATTTTAATCCAATGTTTAAACAACCAAGGAAAAGACGAAGAAAAGAGTCAACTGATGAGAGTCTATCAAATATTGTTGATGACCAACCACGTGACAGTGACACAGAAGATCGACCCAAATTTTTAAGATGCGATTCACTCAAAGAGCCTAATGAGGGTACAGACCAATCTCACAAGTTTGCCACTTTCAAGGACCAGAATATCGACAATCCGGGATTAGGAGAACGAAGCAAAGCAAACATATCAGAAACAATGGCTGTAACTTACACAGAAATGCTATCTATACCTTCAAGAGACAATAAGGCAAGGTCTGTTGATGCACAGGTAGAGGTAAATGCACATGTAAAGACCACAAAGAATGAAGGGGCTACTGCCATTATTTCATCAGGACACCACAATTTAGAGTCAAATAACGCAGACAGATTGCCATTAACAGTGACGCCTGTAGATACATGTTTGAAAGAAACTTCTTCTGTGTTAGACAGTGCAACACAAAAACCAAGTGACAAAGAACTCAACATAAGCCAACACACATCTTCACAAAAAAGACACAATATTCTTCCAGTAGGTGGAGCCTCCAGTGCCCCCAACATCAGCCTTGGTTCAGATGCAGATCCATCCAAAAATGGCAACACAGATGATACAGATATGCTTCAAGCGAAAAATATCAATGTTGAGGAGTGCAGACCAAAGGCTGCCAAGCCAAAATTCAGCATTGACAGCCCAACATATCAATCTGTGGTGGAGTGGAAGTTGGAGGATTATGCTAGTAGGTGTAAAAGCAGGTCATTTGGCGGAACTCCTCATTGTGCAAGGTCTCCAGCTTCATCATCATACAACATGTCCCCTCCACACACAAGTCCATATAGGCCACTCAGTCCCCCCTCATCATATGTTTCTCCAGAATTTTCTCCAGAGACTAGTCCTGCATACTCAGCATCCTCTCCATCAACGTGGTTCACTGATGTCAGGCATCCTTGGTCAGATACAACTAGTCTTTGCGGTGATTGGTCACCAATTCATCCGGGGTCCTGCATTTCATCACCAGGGATACCTGTGTCTCCTGATTCTCCTGACACACCAGGATCCATCTGGTGGTGTCCAAAAGAAGCAGAACAGGAGGCCCAGTACTCTTCAGAGGAAGAGGACGAGCAGCATGGAATGGAAACAGATTTGGCCACAGATGCAGCGAATATTAATCCAAGTTGTATGTCCACAGCAGACTTTAAACGGGTAGGCAGCAGTGAAGCTTGGAAAAGTCCTCTCACCCTAGATCCTGTTTTTACTGATGCCATGCAGATGAGTGACTTTGGCAGAGCTCTTGAAGGTGAAAATCTGTCTCTTGCACAGAGCAATAACCTGAAACGGTCCAAGAGAAGAAGCGGTAGTTCAGAACAGAAGCAAAAATCCTTAAATCTAGAACTGAAGAGCAAAATACTTCAGACAGTACAGGCAAACAGATCATCAGAGGGTGATTCAGTTGATATTTCAGACTTATTGTTGAAAAGTGAACCATCGACTCCTCTTAGTGAACTATCATATGGAACGTCTGTATCCTCTTTAGAACCCACTAAAGCTTCTGAGCACAATATTCTGGTTTTACTTTCAAGGATATCTCAAATGAATGATCCCTCGGATCACCTCCTCACAAAATCATGCCTTGGAGGGCTGCTGAATTATGTTTGCACAGCTGAAAGTCCATTGCCTAGATCATCAAGGATTTTACTGAGGTTGATACGAAACCCTCTTTGTCTAGAGCATGCAATTTTCACAATGTTACCTCTGTCAATACATTCAAAGTTGGGAAGGCACACCGAGAAAACAAAATGCATTCCTGCTGAAACAGAAACTTCTGTCATTCTGGTGAAGAAGAAGCTATTTAGGTCAGAGGAAAATAAAGAAGGGAGAGAATCAGTTTTTGATGAGACAAATGACAAGTACCAGGAGATACCAGGAGATGCAAGCCAACTGCTTAACAGCAAATATACTAGTCACCAATCTGCAGAAGTAGGTCATCAAGACTCGGCAGTTGATGCACATGGACAACCGGTGGTTGTAAGTGGCATTGAGGATGATGAGGTTAAGGTGTCTATCAGTCCGATGAACGACACGAGAAACCTGCGGGATACCTTATTGAATAATCTAGCAATTGTGGCAGAGTCCAGCTATGGCAAGGGGGTTGTGGCTCATATTTTACTCACTGGAACACCAGAGGAGAGAATTAAATGTGCATGTGCTCTCCCACTTATATGTCGGTAAGTGCCTTTTTGTGCAATAGCAATGAAAAGATTATGCATTCAGTTGCATATAATTTCTAATTAGTGGGGATCTGACATGTATGAAAAAAAAAATCCACATTGAAACACCACTATACATCATCATCTTCACTGCACAGCTTGAAAAATTGATTTCCCCCCCCCCCCCCCCCCCAGGTTTGGTGTTTGTAACATTCAAATTCAGTTGAACAGTGATACATGTTCCTGATTAAAGCGCGTATACTTGTGATATTCACACTAACACTTTAACACTTCTTAACAAAACCAAACTTGTAATCAGTCGAGCACTCCATACTTTGCTCTGCATGGACAGTTTTAAACAGTGTTAACAGAAGCAAACGATGTATGAAAGGGGTTGCTATGCAGTGTCGCCGTCTGGCGGAGAGCTTGTGCATCAAACTTTACTGTTTCCGGTGAAATACATTACATGCCATCACTTGCTCCTGTCATTTTAAACGCCCTACAATCGTGACATAAAAGCAGACAACCTCAATTTGTAGCGCACTTATAAGATTTCTCAAAGATCGGAGGTTAAGTTTTGACTAACCGTTTTCTTGTCCTTTGTTTTCTGCAGTTAAATTTCCACTTTGAAAGTCTGATCGCCTGTTCACAAAGGGTGTGTGTACATTCGGTTTCTGGCCGTAGAAGCACGCTGTATTTTTTGTTCAATTAGCCTTAAATCGATCGTTATAACTACATAAACGGATGAGTGGAAGCCTTATAAGGGTCATCTATTCAACCGGTTAACCTAAAGGCCAAGGAGTCTTTATCTGGAGAACATTTCGCAAGAGCATGAAATTTACGCAGACAATATTTGGAACTTCACGTAGCTGTCGATGTGCTTCACATAGGAGACCTATAAACTATTAAGATATAAATGGATAAGCTCAAGACAGACAGTTGCGTTATAAGTTTGGGAAACAATGCAAACATAATCAAGTTGTGAAAGGAAAAGTTACAAATATCGGAGAATTTTTTTTTTATCTTGGACCAATATTTGGTTATACGTCAAACGGTATGTCAGGTAATGTTGATGACGTATGGATAGGACAGAATGTCATCTTTGATTCATCTACAATGACCGCAGGTCACGAGTGATTTTCCACACCAAAAACGATCCCGAGTGAGAGAAAAATAGTAACCCACTCTCCAGCCATGTAAGATTTTTTTTCATTCCAGTTTTAATTAGTACGGAAGCCTATAAGGACCACGATATAAATAAATAAATAAATAAATAAATAAATAAATAAATAAATAAATAAATAAACAAATAAAAAAAAAAATAAAACTCGTAATTTCGAGTCTTTTTCTCGAAATTTCGATATTTTAAATCTCGTAATTGCGGGATTTTTCTCGAAATTTCGACTTTTTTAACTCGACTGTGTTGAAGTGATGATAAAATTAATTCATTCATTCAAGGAGGATGTGTGTCTTAAGTATAAGTGTACGCGAGGTATCTTTTCAATTGATTGGTAGCTCTCCTTCAAGGACAATAAACGAAATCACCATTTCAGCTTAGCATACAGTCACAGTTTGACCCCTCGTGCGGTCACAAGTCATGGAGAATAAAATATAATGACTTGCCACAGAAAATAACAGCGAACACAATAAGAAACTTATTTTGGGAAAGATTCTACCATGGCAGAAGTGTTTCTGGTATTTGTTTGTTGAACATAACAAAGCATTATTTCCAGGTAAATAATCCACAAATTTACTAGAAAGGGACAGTGGAGGACTGGTTACCAAGGAAACGGTTTGAAATGTATAGGGGAAAAGTCACTCCCTGTCTCAGGTGACCTGTAATCCACATCCGACATGTTGGTAGCTGTCCTGAGATGCCCACGTGGCTTATTTTTGAGATAAAATGTTATTGTGAAACACATGTTAAAAAATAAGATGTACATGCCCTTTGCAAGACATACAAGATCATTTACTAATAAATCTGTAATTAACATACAATAATTTATACAGTTAATCAGTGAGAGGGCTATTGATTTGTAGAGCACACAAAGAAGTGTTAACTTGTAGTTGACTGTGTCTGCATCTTTTGGGGTTACTGTTATAGCACAAAGACGTGACGGAAGTGCTGGGGTTACTGTTATAGCACAAAGACGTGACGGAAGTGCTGGGGTTACTGTTATACTACAAAGACGAAAGAAATGCTGGGGTTACTGTTATAGCACGGAGACATGAAAAAAAATGCTGGGGTTACTGTCATAGTACAATGACATGAAAGAAATGCTGGGGTTACTGTTATAGCAAAAAGACATGAAAAAAATTCTGGGGTTACTGTTATAGCACAAAGACATGACAGAAATGATGGGGTTACTGTTATACGACAAAGACGTGCCGGAAATGCCCGGGTTACTGTTATACATCAAGCACAAAGACGCGATAGAAAATTAACAGAAAGTCACTGCAGTAAACAAGTCTTGTTCATTGTTGACATTTGACTGCTCACCTTCAGCTTTGGCTTGGGGCATAATATGTTCTTCTTGCCAGTTGTAGGTTTATATATTTTAATGTCTGCTATGTTGCAAAATTGACGTAATTTTTACCGTATAGGGCCTGTTGTTTTTGTTTTATTGAAATTTGACAGATAATGAAAATTACCTCATTGACACACATTGACTGATCGATTTCACTTGTTGCCAATGCCTTTTCTGTTTACCATCATATTCCTGGGCTATATATCAGGATCCCTATCCGATGGTAACGCATAAAACATTTGTGTATCATATGGACGTGTCTACCATGTGAACAAACTAATTCTCCTCGTTGATGTGACGAGCTGTAAAGAATGGGCTGGGGCGGAGGGGTAGTTACCGACTGTATGATGCTTGTGATAGTTGTTTGTGTGTTTGTATTTTCAGGACGGGAAGCTACCTGAGAGATGTGCTTGTCAAGAATGGAGGATTGGATATTTTGCTGGAGAATTGCAAACCGGCAACCAAAGATGTAAACCTTAATGTAAGCTACGTCATTGAAAGCCTTCATTTGCTTGGAAATCGTTTGAAGATGGACAAAATGCTACAAGAGGCATGCCCAAACATCTCGGAAAAGAATGAAAAGCCAGAACGTGCCCTAACGAAAACCACAGATAACAGCCAAAAGGTACATTTCATATTGGACGATGGTCACGTGGTCAGTGCGGACCGAACAGTGATGGTAGCAGAATCTCAGGTATTTGCGGCGATGTTGGATGGTCACTATGCTGAATCGGATCAATCAGAAATTACTATACCACAGACCTCTTCAAAATCGTTTCAGTTTCTTGTTGACTTTATGCATAATGCACGGTCCACGGATTACCTATATCATGTCACGTGGTCATCTGGTGACGAATCTTCCAGCAGTTCCTGCCATTGGAGCCTTGATGATTTTTTGGCCATCTTAGCTCTTGCTGACCAGTATATGCTGCTGTCACTCAAGGATGAAATGTCAGCATTCCTTTGTCACCAGTGTATCAAGGAAAGGACGCTCATGCAGATATTCAGATTTTCAACATTACATAATTGTCCAGAGCTTGCCAATGCCTGTTTGATGGCGCTGTTGTCGCTGCCCATGCGCAAAGCTACCAGGGCCATGTGTCTAACAGACTTGTCCAGCCCAGACATAGAGGCTATTGGGACCAAAATGCTCAAAAATGTCATCGTTACAGCACTGAGGCATTTGAATTGACTTCTATAATTTGTGTCAAAACAAAGAAACTAGGTGCAAATGTTTTAAGGTCCGTTTCCACGAGGCAACTTCCCTTTTGCAAGATTGCCTTGCAAAATTTTGCAAGTAAATTGGCTCCATGTAAGCGGCTTTAAAGATTTAAAAAAATGTACAGAAGAAAGGTATGAATTATAAAATGAATGTACATATGTATGTCATGCTAAATATATAAACAAGATAATATTTTTTCTATAAGATACATATTCTAGACATAAACAGCTTGATCAGCTGTTGATCTTTAAAAAGGTTACAACGTATGTTGAGAAGTCATGGACATTTGAGGGCACAGTAAAGGTATACAGGTAAAACACTCATATTGCGTAGAAACAAAATGTATTATTAAGTACAATGCAAGTCAGTGAAAGGAATAAATCCTTACCTTGTCCAGATTAAGATTATTTATTCATTATTTGTAAACATTAATAACAAACATATTTTCCTGCCCAAAAAGCCAATGTGTGTCAATAATAACAATGCATTCAGGTATTGTCTCAAGTATTCAACCATTAGCAAAAGTAACGTCATGTGAGGATGATAGACTTATATGATACATGAATTTTTTCTCTACTGAACAAACAGATATATATAGATATATCAAACTTTATTTTTGTAATTTTAGTTTATGAAGGACAATTTTTATGTGCATATAATTTATGTTCAGTGTTTCAGTTTCTAAAACTTTTGGTGAATACGTGATATTGTTAGTAATTTCAGTATTAGTAAGTGTACTTACTTCTAGCCCACCATTACCAAGACCTCTGTGTCCGGCCAAATCGCCAACACAATTGAGTTGGGTTACTCACTTGATTGTTCGCCAAAACCTGATGTACCTGGTGACACCATCTTTGGGTTCCTTGTAGACCCGGTGGTGGCACCTGGTGCATCAGTTGACATCACCTGCATGAAGGAAGTGGGTGGTTGGGTGGGCTTCTCTGCTGGTCAAGAGGTAAGTGTACCGAAATTATTAAAAATTTCACACATAAGTCACGTAACAATACTCATTGACCAGCATTGCCGATATACAAAAGCATTGGAGGAGGGTGTAATGTTACTGGCATACTGGAGTGACAGGTGGGGGGGGAACCATCAGTCATTGTGCTGAGGCAACATCGGAAAAAAGTCCTGTCCACCACATGGATGAACGGTGTTGATTTTTACTCCTCTGGTCCAGGAGATATAGCAAGACCCTTGAGTCATGAAAACTGGTGAGTATGGTTATGTAAGTCAGTGTCCAAAACTGGCTGCAACCGCTCTAGGCCAGACACAATGAGGACAACTGCCCAATGCAAGTCTGAAATAAGGTCCTGGCCTACTCTTAGTATGCCGACCTAAAGGCTTCTACTGGGTAAAAACCCCAAGGGTGACATAAGCTGGAACACAGTGATGCCCTGACGGGACAATGGCAGTCTAAGGACAAGTATAAGGAGCCTATGCAAATGAGCCCGTTATGCCACAAAAGTGAATTTGCTCTCCTCCAGCACTATCATGCATTGCAGGTACTGCTCGGCAAATGTTGTAGATGATTGCCAGCAGCAGGCCCGCAGAATGTCAATGACGCAAAATTCCTAAGGGTATCAGATGGCATTAAAGGCTTGTACCCTGTGAGCCCTAGCTAAGACTTGCTTGTAGGCCATAGGCCTATCCAAAGCATTCTCAAAGGCCTTCAGGATCCTCTACTTAATCCACAATGAAATAGTGTTTCAGCAAACTTGCTTCTTCTAAGGATTACCAAGGGACAAAAAGAGGGCAGAACCCTGACCCCTGGCACCGTCCATACAAGAAATGTACCAGCATAGTTCTCTGAATGGATACAGGGCTCTTTCCTCCGCAGGAAGAGCTGTGTCCATAGCACAAAGTGTGAAACTGTAAGGGCCATAGAAGGATTTCAAGCCACTTGGTTCTTTGCAACGAAGCACAAATGAGGCCTCAGGGTCATTTGAGAATGGTCAGGTGACCATTGGATTCGGTCATGTGCTACAGTGTCGATCTGGCTTCTTCTAGCCCCTGAAGTGAGTGTTAATAGAAATCAAGCTGTCCACGCCCAGTACTTGAGGTACGCTCATCACACATGCGCCCCCTAATGGTAAATTGTTCGGCACTCTCTTGTGTTGTCGGTGCATGTTGGTATTTTCCTTAAACCTGTTTCTAACCTTCATATCTATTAATTTATGAATTATCAGTCATTTATCACATATTTTGTGACAATACACGTTAATTTTGATATATATTTAGGCAAGTTTACATGCACAAATTATCGTTCTTTGTTGCCGGAAGTGAATATTTTTGTGGTTTTCCTACCTCTAACACTGGAGAGTTACCGGACAGTTTGGCACTAGGGGCCCATGTGTGCACAGTGGGTCCTCTAGACACTCAAAGGGCCACTCCTTGAACATGACTAAGACAACAGGATGTCTTACCACCATAGAATCTGGCTCTTTGCTGGTCTGTCGGTGTAGAAGGATGCAATGAGTGCCGACAGATAAGGATTGCTCCCAATGCGAATGTTCAAGATGTTCGCGGGGGGCGGGGGGATGATTGGAACCCCTCCATGGTCTTCAAGCTTTTACTGATTATTTCCCACCCCTTGGATGTATTTTCCAAGAGGTGTACAAATCTGAAAACACTTTCCAATGAGCCAAGTAACCTTTTAAAAGAGGATTGGTGCCCCCTCTGGCAACTCTGTCTGCAACTGATCCAAGAATCGTCTGTCACGGATATGCTGTGTGCCAACCACCAAGCTTGGAGATTGAGCACTTGAGGGTTTGTCAGGAACATGCTCATCCTTGGTTGCACCAGAAGTTTCGGCCATGTTGGTAAATGTATCAGAGGCTCAAAGCTTAATTCCAGAAGGTCCAGGGACCAATCTATCCTTACGGCAACCAGGATTAAATTGCAGTCATGGGACCGAACCGTCTACAGCCCAATGGGAGGATCTGTGGAGGTGAAATGCGTATGTTCAAAGGTTGCTTCAGTCCATGGCAAGAGCATCCACTGCTAGGGTCTGGGGATCCGGGACAGGTGACACATAAACGGTAAGTTTTACATTTATATTTGTTGTGAACAGATCCATGTGTTGGGTACCCCACCTGGCCACATGGCCTGAAGGGTCTGTTGGTAGAGCAACCACTCCTTCCGACTGGAAGACCCCTTCTCCAGAGGTGCGTGGTCAGGACAATTTGCAGTCGCAAGACACACGTCGAATACGTACTGATATCCTGTTTGGAGCACCATCGCATGATGTATCAGGCCAGCTCTCTCTGCTTTTGTGAGTGGGATCCACCTTGCTGGTTCAGGTAGTTGACAGTAGTCCTGTTGTCACACATAACGAGGACTTGTTTGTGTTCCACTAGGTTCTGTAGGTGGAGGAGTGATAAGTGTATTGCTTCAAGTTTCAACCACTTTATGTGATGGGACACAAACTGCTCAGTCCAAATACCTGATGCTGTCTGGCCCTCCACATGGGCTCCCCACCCAGAACAAGAGGAGTCTGTGTACATGGTGAATTGTGCTGAAAGGGTGATGTCTGTCCTGACATGATGTTCTCCCAAACTGTGCACCAAAGGAGGTGCGGCCGGTCCTCATGGGAGGACTGGCACTAAGGCTTGGATGCCTTGTGCCCTCAACCATCTGATCTGCAGGGCGTAGCACAAGGGACGAGGGTGAAGACAACCCAGGCAGACATGGGAGTCCATCCAGGACAGGGAGCCGAACAGGGCTTGCCACTACTGAGCTCAGCAAATGTTGTGAATCAGAAACGCCTTGAGCATCGGCTGAAGTCTCTCCCACTTTTCCTTTGAAGGGTGACAGATGAAGGCAACCAGGTCAAACTGGATGCTGGGAAAGATAAAGATCTGCTCTGGTGCTAGGCTGGACTTTGAGACTTTGACAATCAGGCCTAAGCGTTTGCAAAACTCAAGAATGGTCTGCGTGTGATGCTGCAAATCTAGGCACTGTAGCTCCCAGATTAGCCAATTGTCCAGATACACAAATGCCTATGGCATTCTGGTGCACGGCAATAAATTGTCTATGCAAACCAGGAGAACATCACAGGTGCCGTGGCAAGGTGGAACCAGAGTACCCTGAATGGGTAAACCTAGTCCAAAAATGCAAACCGCAGATACTTCCCTGAAGTCTCAGCAGTTGCACGTGGAAAATCGGTCCTTGAGATCCAAGGATGTTGCTTATTCCTGGGGCTGCAGGAGCATTGCCACCAACTGAGGCATCTCCATCCTGATGAATGGGACCTCTAAGTATGTTTTCGGCAAAGACAGGTCTATGACTGGGCACCAACCTCCATCCCACTTGAGGACAAAGAAGAGTGGGTGGTAGAGTGTGGGCAAACTGGGATCCTTCGCCTGCTCTATGGTGCTCTTGCGCTGAAGTTTCTCTGATGCCTCTATAAATGCTGATACTTTGGATTCCAGTGTGTGAGGCACAAACCACTTGGGTTTGCGACACAACGAAGGCCTGTCTTTGCCAAAGGGCAGTGAATAGCCATGTCTCAGGGCATTCAAGATGAACAAATCGTCTGTAATGGACTCCCATTGAGTGCAGAAGGCAGAAAGACAACCTCAGACAGGGTGTTCTGAGATGTCCAGAGTGGTGGCAGAGGGTAGCTCTGAGACTGGCGGGTCCAAAAAGCAAGAGTCAGGATTCCTGAGGCTTGTCTGACTTTTTTGCTTTGGCAAACCGCTTGCCTATCTAGGATCACTTTCCACTCTTCTGGGACCTCATGACACCAAAGGGGAATGTGGGTTTGAGGCCTAGTGGGTACGGTCTGAGAGCCACACTTCGAGGCATCAGCAACCAAGAAGGAAAGTGACCAAACAAAATAGGTCAATGCCTTGGTTTTGGGATTGCTCTGCAGAGCAGGCTCGGAGGTCCTGTGTACAATAAAAAACTTCTGCAATCGCTCCTTGAAGAAATAAGGTGCTGGAAAAGAGGGCCGCCATTCTTACTCTGTGAAAGATCGGGTCAGGCAGCCGCTGAACCTGGAGGTAAGCATTCCTGCACAACAATGCCACCTGTGACAGAGGCAGGTCTGTTGTCACCAAGCCTTGCAATGAGATAGTAATGACTTCTGCAGAAGTTGTTGTCCTCTCCTGAATCAACACAGAACCGGCACGTTTTCAAGAGCAAATATGGACAAGTTGCTGGCAACAAGGAAAGCAGTGCTCATGGTTGTCCCAGGCGGCCATAAAGTGGTTCCGTGAATCCATCTTCTACCTTGACCCAACGAGGGGGAAGGAGAAGTGGTCATTGGATCAACACCAACAGCTTGGTGCCAAGCAGTGATTGCCTGGTGGGCACTGTCTTCCCTCTCTCTGTGATCTGATCATCAAGGTGCCATTTTGGAATCTCGAGTTCAAGCCAAAATGACCAGCTGTACTTCCATGTTTCGCCAGGTATCTCTAATCAAATATAAACTATCCTTGCCTTTGAAGAGTCCTGGACTGCTTAGAAAGGATTTTTCGGCAGAAGGGAATGTGCATGAATCACTAGAACTAAGGTTCACAGAGATTCCAATTCTATTCAGCCACGCTGTTAAGGCACCCCAGGAAGTACAAGGGAGGGTGCGCAGCAGGAGTCACCACCAGGTCCACAAGGAGCTGACAGATGGCACCACTGGGACCGTCAGGTTTTTGGAAACAATCCAGTGAGTAACCCAACTCAATTGTTTGGGTGATTTGGCAGGACACAGAGGTCTAAGCAATGGTGGTCTACAGGTAACGTTACGTGACTGAGATATTAATTTATGTATTACATTTTTCATTGGAGCTATTGGTGTCCGTTTTATGACACTTCCTCACTTTTAAAACTTGGCCGACATCCTTAATATCCATCAAATTTTACATTTCCACACTTGAATGAATAAAAATTGCAGAAAGCACTGCTTTTGCTTTAAGTATATGTGACACCTTCACTTAAATGTTCACTTGACACCTGCCCTAGAACTGCATGAAGGCCAAAGCATATGCTGGGATAGGTGGACCAACAAAGTGTTACCAGCAAATAAATAGAAGGAACGAGAGAGAACTTGACAACATCTGGCGCCACGGTCCCGGTATACAAAAACACAAAAATTGTTTGAACACCAGCGGGCCCAGTCAAAGAGAGTCACAGGCTGAATGTTTGCAATGTAGGCGAATACCAGATCAGTCGTAATTATAATATTGGCTTAGCAAGAAGAAATTGAGCATGAAAGCTTTCTCTTTCCAGAATTACAGTGTAACATGCTGCAGTGGGTACCGGTTGGTTGCCTCCTTTTATGCAAATATCAATTTGTGGGAAGTTGGGTGTCTGCGTAAAAATATATTTGATGTGCAGTATTTCAACTAATGTAAATGTGCTTAAATTTTACATTTGTGATTTACCTTTGTAGTCCCCATGTCGCATTCATGTATGTTCTACAAAAAATGCCAAAGCACTCAGGTAGAGCATGAAACAAGTACAATTCCTGTCGATATTAATTATTTGTCTCTGTGTGTTTTTAAAACTATCAACACTGAACCAAAGAACCTTGAAATTTGCGATTTCCTGTACTAAGAAAGACTACTGAAACAACATTGATCTGAGAATGATCATTTTGCTTTGTTGTTTTTCTTTGCAAAGATTCCTTCTGGCATTTTTTGGCATTTTTCTGACTACTGTGAAAATACATTTATAATATATAAATCTACCTTGTACTAGGCTTAAACAAATGGTCACGATCGAGTGATTCTTGGATTTTGTTGCCTTGTTCATTGCATGGAAAATCTTTAAAAATCTTCTCTGAAACCGCACAAACTATTCCTTTGAAATTGTACGGGAACACGTCTGGAGACTCTAGACCTGAATGTGTTCAACAGCTGGCGCTGCAATGTTAAGTGTATATATATATATATATGTATATATATATATATATATATATATATATATATATATATATATATACATATATATATATATACATATATATATATACATATATATATACATATATATATACATATATATATATATACATATATATATATACATATATATATATATATATATATATATATATTTAATTTTGCTGTAATTTTTTTTAATTTGCTTATTTCGCTAATGGCACAAACCGTGAAAATAAAAACACAGTGAAATAGTACTTTAAAATTCTTTGAATAGGAATTATGTCCAAATCAGTGAAATCAAAACTATATTGAAATGTAAAAAATACATAGACCGTGAAAATTTAAACACACGAAAATAAAGCAATTTACAGTATTTATTTTTAGGGGGGGGGGACGGTCGTTTTGTTCTGTGTGGGGGATGTTGTTGTTTCCCGCCCTCCCCCCCCTTTTTTTTTTCGTTTTTAGCTTTGCTGACCATAGGTCGCAGAGCTTATTCAATAACTCATGTCTGGTCATCTGTCGCTCCGTCCACTTGTTTTTTAACTTTTGCTTGTGGACGTGATACAGTCAACTGTTTTCATGTCAGCCCCTACTAACTTGCAAGAATTGTGAAGTATTTCAAAATCTAGTTCAGGTTCGATATTGGTGACGCCACCTGTAATATTTGGGTCAATATAAGGAAATTTTGAGAATTTTTTAAAATCTGTTTCATGTCATTTCGAAACGCTGCTGGCAGTGTTGCTCAGGCAAAAAAAAACAAGACCAAAAAAACAAAAACAAAAACAAAAAAAAACAAAAACAAAAAAACAAAAACAAAACAAAACAAAAACAAAAAAAACACGCCCAATTTTGTAATATGTTGTGTGAGCTTGACTTATTTTGAAAGTCATTAAGCTCTTATGAAAAGCACACCGAATTCAATATATTGATAAAGAATAAAGGAAGTATATCAAATGTACCACAAATATGTGATCATGTGAAAGTTTGCGGTTGCATCATATGGATGACTGACTAGTTTCTCAGGGTCATGGAGCAAATGTGTTGTGATCAGATCATATGCGAGCAGAGCAGTCACAGGACCACTTCAGTCTGTGAATCCAAGATCAGCTTAGTATATGACGGTCACAGTCCTCTTGTTTTAAAACCTTATAGACACTTTTAATTCAAAATAAACTATACCACATGCACACAAATCCTTCCTTCTGGTGAAGCGGGTTTGAGCAGTAAACAGAAAATAAAAGTGTTGTCAAGGCATTGTGTGAACCCGTCAAAGCCGCCGCCATATCCTTGGATCCTTGGATCCTTGGCCCATGGTTACTGACCTTGAGTGAGCTATAAAGGTCAAACTGACATATTGGCTTATATCGTGGTAATGGTGGATCCTAGGTCCCTGATTACTAGTAAACACTAGTAGTAAAGTGCATGTAAGGTTTCTTTTGATGTTGATTTTAAGCTTGAGCGACCTTGAAAAGTAAAACTGACATGTTAGCTTATATCTTGGTACAAGTGAGTTCTGTCACTATTTACCTTAAAACATCACTTATGATCTGCATGAGTAAAGATTTGTATTGCAAACATTGATAATGGTCTTTGACAAAGGTGGCCTTAATATACTGAAGGCCACAGGGCCGCTTAAGTCTGTGCATCCAAACTCAGCTGAGCAAAGAACTGTCACAGTCCTACTGCTTAAAGACGTTCGGTACACTGGTCAAAAGAATTTAGAAATCCCTGGTTTTTTGGAGTGAACCAAGATATTGGCATTTGAAACAAAATGCAAGCAAAAATTGGCATGTCACGGTGCTGCTTTTGTCGCTAGGTGGCGCTACATGCATGGACTACAGAAATTTGATAGCAAACATTATATATGTGGGTAGAGGCAAAAAAAAAAAAAAAAAAAAAAAAAAAAAAAAAAATTAAGGATGCAAAAATATGCATAAAATAACTCAATATGAGTGCATGCAATGTATATCAAGCCTTTTAATAACAAATATGTAGACAAAACATGCTGGAATGTGACTTTAAATTCATCTCGTCTTGCAAAAATGTTTTAGTGCTCACATTATTTGTTAAGTTTGAAATAGAAAAAATATTTGCAAATCCCTGAAAAATTGTAGGGGGTTTCCAAAATATGCACTGATCTCATTGATTCACAAAAAAAGATATCATACGGTGCTGTTTTTTCCACAGTTGTACAAAGAATTCATGCATGTTGACTTAATTTGTTCTAAGTTCATAGGTACAAGGTATCCATTCATTGTCTAACTTCGATACCATATCAATATACATGTATCTAGGTTAAATAAACGGCAGTACGTCGTCAATTTTATATTCCAGTCATAATATATACTTTCATAGTTATACTGAGAAGAGGCAAACATTTTAAGATTCTCTCCATAGTGCAATACAGCAATGTGGAAAAGGAGGTAAAAATAAGAATATCAAAATTATAGTTGCCTTAATACATTGTCGAATGGTAACACAGGCAGCACATTATCAAATATGCCTGTGCCACCTTTTCACGCTGGGGTATCACTGTGGTTCCCCCCCCCCCCCCCCCCAGTTGGGACAGCGTTTATCGTAGCACATTCACAAGAAATGTAAAGTACACTGGCCAAGCCATATCGTTTTTCTGATTCTGTATTTTTTAGGGACAATTTTTTTTTTTTTTTTTTTTTTTTTTTTTTTTTTTTTTTTTACATTCCTCACATACAAGATTATCGGCTAGTACACCTAGTTCCACTATTCTAGGACCTTCGTCCCAGTTATAACTGTCAGTGTTTACATGTGCATGTGGCATTTGGGGGGGGGGGCGTGGCACTTTCGACGGTGGCTTGGTCAGCGTTCGCTGATTGTGTGCATGCGTTTTGGTCTACCACCGCCGTGTTTCGACGTATTCTGCCTTGTTTTAAAGCATTTAGTCCTTTGTTTTGGCATTTGTTAACAAACAGCTCATTCTTTTTCCTTTTCACTCTCCGTAAACAATCCGTATTTCTCAAACGGAACTGTGCAAAATAGGAAAAGCGAACAGCCGCTAGTGCAGGTATCGACAAATACCAGCTCTGACTGTATGGAGGCATTGGACCATAAATGGTTGCGCATATCGCGGTGCACCGAACGTCTTTAAGTTTTGCAATTGTCAGTCATCGGAGTTTATAGGAAGGTCAGCTGTCTACCCGTTCACCATTGACATTTTCCACTCCGAAACCATTTGCCAGATCCACTTCAAACGTCGTGTGGTAAACTTCATTGAGTTTCTGACAAGTTTGTTCAAACGGTCACGCTTCATCGATTTCTTCGGCTTCTTAAGGATTTTCCGCTATCAATTGTTTGGCGTGTTATTGAAAAAAAATCCGAAACCGGTTGTCCAATTGTTTTAAAATTGCATGGGAATAGCTTTGGTACCTGTAGATCTTCATCTGTTCAACAAATGGCGCTGTATTTTTAAATGAATTTTTGTGTGCTTTCGCTACGTTCAACTTCTTCAAGACCGTCATTCAGGTAATAGTGAAATGGAACTGAACCTTGTGGACGAGTCAAACAAACCTTTGCACCAGATAGCTTTGCTCTGGATCCCGCGGGTGCTTATTGTTTAATGCATACATTCCTTTTAATTACTATGAGGATTACAATGCTTAATATAGTCGACAGCAGCCAGATTCACTTCATTTCGGTGAGGATGTATCTTGGGTGGGGCTCTGCTGTGGGTCCTCAAATGGTCACTCTCCAGCAATTTTGTAATTTTTCAGGATTTCTTTGTTCCTTTTCCTTTCTTTTTTGTTTTTCATTTCAGGGGAAAATCTTAAATATCTCCTGTAAAACCGATTGGCCCATTGCTTTGAAATTATGTGGAAACATTTCTGTGCGACTGCAAGACCCCAATTTGTTCCTGAGATAGCGTTGCAATTTGTCTCTGTTTTCACAAATTTTTGTTTGTTTTTCAGACTTCTCCTTAACCGCAAACTGGAATATTTTCGCACTTGTTAGAAATAAAGCTTGATTTGATCTCCACCAGTATTATTTTAATCATTAGGCGGGAGTACGCTCATTTGTCGACTTTTTTACGAATCTTTGAAATTAGTCAATGATCTGTAAGAGAACATGTAGTGCAGCATTGCATACGGATACTCGTCGACGTGCGTGTACATGTAGTTTTCTCCATAAATGTGGACTAGATCCCCTCCAAACTGGGTGACGATGTACCCTGAGCCAGTTTCTGTTAAATTTTCTCAAATCGTCACGCACTTGTGATTCATTTTGGGGAGCTCATTTTTGGAGAAAAAAAACTTTAAAAAATTTTCTCTGAAACCACTTTAAAATTGAAATTCCACCTTTGGGTATCCCTGGGCCAGAATAGGACTTCTTTAGGGTGACAACAAGTCGAATGTCCAGCAACAGTTCCGTATCTTTAACACTAAAAATCCATTACCAAGTTGTATGTGTTACAGTGCAATTATCACCTTCCGTTCATGGTGTAAGACCGAGGTCTGAAATGGAGGTTGACTCCTTCATCGCGACCATACAGTAATTTAGGATATTCTTGTCACGTCAGTGAGCTTTATAAGTCAGAAATGCAGTTATTCTGAACACAAGATAGTTTTTTTCCTTGTCAAACTGGCAAAGGTACTTTTTTGGCAACTGACCAATTATAGACATCGGTCAATGATTAAGTAACAAGGGACCAGTCAGTCATCAGTCAATGATTAAGCAACAAGGGACCAGTCAGTATTGAAGACCGTACTGCAGGTTGTTGTATGTCAGTTTTGGAGAAGTCTCAACCGAGATGGCTGATCAAGTATTTCTCCAAGACCTTCGAATGTTAAAGGTTTGTTGTTGGACGCCATTGACTTTGCTTGCAAAGAAGTTTTCCTGATTTTGTAGTTTATAAAATGATCGTATGCATGATAAAAGAATACGTGCATGTAAATTTTAGATAAATATGTACCGCATCTCCAATCAAGACCATATCCCTAAAGAGGCCACTTCTATTATAAGATCACCAATTTATGGTCCCGTTATTGTTTATACTTAATTAAATTATATCTCTATTCAGAACACTTCCCTATTAAAACCACCTATTTCATCACTTAAATGTCTTAATCGGACGATTCCACTGCATATGCAAATCAGCACTCTGACCCTACTGTTGGTCTGTCAAATTTTCAGAAGCAGTCTTGTAAAAGCAACTGTACCCTTAGCTGTAACGTTTAGCATATAAATTCGGAAGCACTTTTCAGCAATTGATACTCCCAGGCAACCATTCCATTCACGGAAATATAATCTTTCTTAATAGCAATTTGTACCCGCTAAGGGTTCATACATTAAAGTATGTAATATTCATACAGTTACACAAGAAGGACATAGAAAACTAGAAAAGAAGATTTGTTTCAAAGCTGTATGCCTTCAAAAGTTGTAAATATTAAATGCTACAACTTTTCTCCTTTTTGTACTTCACATTCGATTAAGCTTATGGCTGGATGAAAATTTCAAAGTCCAAATGACCTTTACCTTTGACCTTTGACCTTTACAGGTTACATGTAAATTGCAAAAATGAAGAGTGTTACAATGGCCACAATTTAAGCCCAACATGAATCAAATCAGATGGAACTTGATAAAGATATGGCAAGATGAAACTTTCAAAGGGTCAAATGACCTTGAATTTTGCCCTTTAGAGGTTACATGTACTTACATAACTGTGCAGTGTTGCAATACCTACAATTTGATTCCGCCTTGATTAGAATTGGATGGAAATTGGCTGAGTTGTAGCTAGATGAAACTTTCAAAAGTTCAAATGACGTAGACCTTTGACCTTAAGAGGACACATGCAGTTTTAAAAATGTGCAGTGCTACAATAGCTACAATTTGAGCCCGACATGGTCAAAATTGCATAAAAATTGATCAAGTTATGGCTAGAAAGTGGCATTTGACCTTGAAATGACCTTTGACCTTGAGATGACCTCTACCTGAAATGAACCTTCACCTTTAAACTGACATTTTGACCTAAAAGTGGCCTTTGACCTTGACATGTGAGATGACCTTTGCCTTGCTATGATCGAACTCCTATACACTCAAAACTACATCTATTATAGTATATAAGATATTGAAGATTTAAAACTTTCATTAGCCCTCATTTGCATAATTTTTGAAAAGCATGATCTGAAAAAAGAAAGAAAGAATGAAAGAATTCGTAGAAAAACAATTTGTCTGTGTTGGCACACAGACATAATAAAAAGTACATGATATTTACATATTTGCATAGTTGTCATATAAAAACTAAACGGGTAGAAAAAATTGCTTTGATCAGCTTCACCCTCTCCTCTTTACACAATTTGCTGTATATTGTCGAGAACAAAATGTTTCTGTCTTACCACGTTATCCAAGTCGCAACATAAATTCATTCCTCAACTTGTTCTTCCTAATATCTGCCTGTTTCTTTTTGCAAGGGGTGATGGCTCAAACTGAGTTTTGATGTTGCTCTTCTAGACAGGCATTTCTTCACGTTATCTAAATATTTTTAAAAACATCTATATGTCGGAAGTTGGAATGCTGTTCTAGACAGGCATTTCTTCACATTATCTAAATATTTTTAAAAACATCTATATGTCGGAAGTTGGAATGCTGTTTCATTATAAATCTCGTGATAGTATAAAGAGGAGTGGAATAGCTGAGATTTTTGGACTGGAGTCGTAGTTTCAACTGTATCGAAACATCTCCCGATTTACATATTGACTTCTACTTACCCAAATATAAGAGTATCCGGGTTTCTTTCAGCCCATTGTGAACTGGCAATAACTATAGGTGTCAAGTAAAACTAGAAAACAAATAACGATAAATTTAATAATAAACTACAGTTTAAATTATAAGTGTAAATAGGTTTTAATATAATCTGCAATTGATTATCACGTTCTATATGCACATTTTTCCTGCAGTATTGATAGTAAGTAGTAGTAGTTGTTGCGGTGGTGGTGGTGGTGTTTTTCATTTGGTTTGTATTAATCACGTGTCTGTGTTTCACAAACAGTGCCTTTATATACGTCTAATTTTAGGAGAACATGTATATTTGTTGTTGACTTAGAAAAGTATCGTTTGCTGAAGTACAAAATAGTTTTCGAAAACAATTTTAATTTATTGGTCTGTCGCAAGAAATCCATTTATCCTGCCCTAATTCCGATGTACCATTTGTTTGCATTTTACTTTTAAAATGCATTTTATCACCAATTGTAGTGATATTATTCAAAATATAATATTAATGTCATGAAGTTACAAACATAATTTTTTTTATTATCCCAAGCCATCTGTACGTGAATGTCATAGCAGATTTTGAAGACATTTGGTCGCCGGATGGAAAAACAAGACGCAGCTGTAAAAATATAAATATTGAGGATTTTGTGTAGAAAAAACACACAAAAAGCTTGTCACCTGTTCGCAGTGTAAACTTTCATTCTTGAAAGAGATGTTTTTGCCAATTTATGAATGCTCAAAGCAGGACTGATTTTCTGTCACCCACATGTCACACGTCATATTTTAGTTTCAATTCATAATGTATCCACTCTTATGAGTGTTTCAGCTTGGTGGGCGGTCATTACCCCCCTCTGGTAAATAATGACCGCCCCTTTGGCGGGTTGCTACCACGTTTTTCTATGACACGACACTACGCTGAAATTTTGTTTTATGCAACATTTATGAATGGCATGATATTCCAGTCGAATTTGTTTTACCACATTTAACAATCCCATGACAGTACGCTCGAATTATGTTTTATACCACATTTATCAATCAAATATCACTCCGTTCTAATTTTGCGTTGAATCACATTTATCAATTACATGACACTACCCTCCAAATTCGTTTTGTACCACATTTGACAGTCACATGACGCTGCGCTCAAATTTTGTTTCATACTGCATTTATCAATCACGATACTGCACTCGAATTTTGTTTTGTACTACATTTATCAATCACATGTATGACACTGCGCTCAATTTTTGTTTGTTTTGTTTGCTCCATTTCGACCAAATCTTGAAAAAACCTGATGACACTAATTGCATTGCAGCATTTTTTTTAACAATTTAATTAGATATGACTCAGCCTAAAAATATGTGACCAAAATGTGTCTGCCGATGTAGATCATTAGCTATGCAAATTAAGTGCAAGGTCATTCAAAAGTATTAAATTTACAGTTAGCTTAAGCATCTTGAACATGATATAGTCCGGTATATGGACTTCCATATCCCTGATACAATCAATAAAAGTCCGACGTAAATGTGCGTCACGGTGTCTCTGACAAAACGAAGACGAGCAAAGAGAGACATTGTACTGGCACAATTGCCCTTACGTGTAGCTGCACTGGGTTATAATGGCTAGCTTCTACGGCTTCCCTGGAGAATCATTGCACCCAAACCTCTGGTGATCAAAATAGTTAGAACCCTTCCCCGTCGCGCCAAAATCGGGATCCCCATGTCCTTGTTCCGAAATTCTGATAATTGATACCTCAATCCTTGTATTTGTATCACCTGACCAAGACACACTCTTAAAGAGACACTTTTGCAGTTGTTATCTGAATTGACATGCTCGAAAGCAAACATCAATATTTAATTTCAAAATGCACTCAGACAGTATAAAATTATACCTAAAGGGATTGATTTCACGCTGCAAAAAAGCTATGAAAGAACTATAGTGAAACAGATAAACGATTCATTCTTTCCAAAATATCAATTCGTGGCATAAATATCACGCTCCGTTCATGGGAGACTCCCACCTCCACAAATGTCCCTCATGGCTTCCAGACCAGAGGACAAGTGTAGATATCATTTGTGCTTATAACAAGCATGATTGTCAAGTGTTTGTTGCCTGATGAAGCTACATACCGATGGCCTGGAAGAACAAGAGCAAATTGTATCTTTTACATGTTATTTGTTGGGCAATGGGACATAGGAATTTTCTTTTCTGTTTTGCTATTCCAATTGCAGCAAGAAGTTCGACATGCGTGAGAGCAAGTGGCGTAAAATTTAACGTCTACAAGTTACACAATATGATGCTGAATAGTGAGCGTAAAATAAAATACTACTACTACTACTACTACTACTACTACTACTACTACTACTACTAATTGTTATTATTATTATTATTGCAATCATGTGGATACACATAGTAACTATTACTGTCATGTATATACATATAGTACCTATGGCAATCATGTGGATACACATAGTGACTACTATTGTCATGTATATACATGTAAAAACTACTACAATCTTGTATATACACATAATGACTACTACTGTCATGTATATACATAGAGTGACTACTATAGTCATGTATATACATATAGTGACTACTACTGTCATGTATATACATATAGTGACTACTATAGTCATGTATATACATAAAGTGACTACTAATGTCGTGTATATATATATAAATATATATATATATATATATATATATATATATATATATATATACAGTGACTACCACAGTCATGCTTATACTTATAGTGACTACAACTGTCATGTAGATACACATAGTGACTACTACAGTCATGTGCATACACATATTGACTACTACTGTCATGTGTATACACATAGTGACTACTACTGTCATGTGTATACACATATTGACTACTATAGTCATGTGTATACACGTAGTGACTACTACTGTCATGTGTATACACATATTGACTACTACAGTCATGTGTATACACATAGTGACTACTACTGTCATGTGTATACACATATTGACTACTACAGTCATGTGTATACACATAGTGACTACTACTGTCATGTGTATACACATAGTGACTACTACAGTCATGCGTATACACATATTGACTACTACAGTCATGTGTATACACATAGTGACTACTACTGTCATGTGTATACACATATTGACTACTACAGTCATGTGTATACACATAGTGACTACTACTGTCATGTGTATACACATAGTGACTACTACAGTCATGTGTATACACATATTGACTACTACTGTCATGTGTATACACATATTGACTACCACAGTCATGTGTATACACATAGTGACTACTACTGTCATGTGTATACACATATTGACTACTACAGTCATGTGTATACACATAGTGACTACTACTGTCATGTGTATACACATAGTGACTACTACTGTCATGTGTATACACATAGTGACTACTACTGTCATGTGTATACACATAGTGACTACTACTGTCATGTGTATACACATAGTGACTACTACAGTCATGTGTATACACAAAGTGACTACTACTGTCATGTGCATACACATAGTGACTACTACAGTCATCTGTATACGCATAGTGACTACCACTGTCATGTGTACATTTTCTGACTGCTGAACGGTCATGTATATAGTGCCGTCTTTTACAATAAAACAATCATAACAGCAGAAATGACTGTCTTCAAAATACCGTTTCAGGATACATTTTGCTTAAGACCACCAGATAAGCATACATTTAACAAAAAATATAGACGAATCTTATGCAGCGCAATGCCAGACAAATGTCGTATCATAATGTCTCTGATGATGTTGGGAAGTTGACGTTAAGTTTTGCCAAAGGACATGGATGCCTTCGATATGCGCCTTGGTCCAGCTCATATCGTTGTGCAGACTCCAACGTCGATATCACCTCAGGAAGTCAGGTACTTTGAGCCAATCACCTTTTCATAATCGATACATTGCGATATCATATGCATACGACTAATTTGCTTCCAGGATGAAGTCCCGAAGAAAACCAGGATAAATCACGAAGCACGCTTCGAAACATTTAGACAACAGATTTGGTATTTTAGATTAACTTCATGAAACAACGCCGTTGAATATTGGTAAAAAGGAGGTATGTTAAAATTGTGGATTTCTGAGCAGAAAAGGTTATTTTTTGTATGGCAGCATCTGGAGGTAAATGCGTCAATTGTAGCCATTCACAACTAAGTGATTGCAAATATGATCATTTTGCATGTTCTCCTGATAAGCACGCACAGGGACCTATTCTTTTTTTTTATTGAACATAAATGATTAAACACACAAGCATTATTCACCTTAAGCGGCAGAGAACAGGCAAAATTGAACGAGACAGAAAACAAACACCAAGGTTGCGCAGGCAGGAAGCCAGATTTGAAAAGCTTCAAACTAGCCCTACTGTTGCTTAGACAAAAAAGGGGAACAGATACATCGTTAATAACTTTTACTTTCAGAACTTTGCGAGTTACGTTTCACAAAACTGTCTCCAGGGTTATTAATTGCGTTAAGTTATAAAATAAGGAAAGAAAGTTGGAGTGCAAAAGATGTAAGACGTTAACAGTGCCACAATCCTGTTTGGCACCACTTTGCTAGTAAGTGAAAAAACATATCAGACGTCATTTAGTAATCTTCCCCATTGATCAACGCATGCGCACATATTTACACTATGAAATTTGATAGAGCTCAACAATGGATACGACCAGACTATTGATTACACGGGTTTGCAATCTAAAACACTATCGAACCAACTCATTGATGGATCTGCAAATTTTGCACATCTACCATATAAATATATATATATATATATATATATATATATATATATATATATATATATATATATATATATATATATTAATACAGGTGATGTAACCATTGTAAGACTGAAATATCGACTAACTGTATTTTGCACTTATTGCAAGGTATGGTTCTCTATTACCGTTTTTATGTTGAAAACCAGAGAATGTCTTCGAGAATAATATATGACCGATGAAAGCGGCTCACAGTGTGATAAATAAATGCATATAGAATGCAAATGGGAATCTCAAACATAAAACAGTGTCACAACAGTTGGAATCTAACATAAAAATACTTGTTTTTCGGCTTCTTGCCCAGTCATGTTTTTCGCCTAACTTTCTCGTTGCATGTCACTTCGTTTTGTTCTATTATGATATATATATATATATATATATATATATACCTTGAGCAACGTATCATTAGCTATTTAATGCGACACCTCAGGCGATGCTACAAAATGTCAAAGATCAACTTTTTAACTTTTTCCCATATTAAATTACACTTTCGCTATTTTCTGTAACAAACCATTCACAAAATCCTCATAGTAAGCAACAAGAATTCAAGAAAAGAACATCATGATGTAAAAAGTGACACAGATTGATGGATAAAAGTAGAATTCCACAGGACACATACTAGTTATACATCCTCTGACCGGCTGAATTTCTTTGTGTTGATTATTGTGCAAAAATTCCTTTGGCATTGATTAGTTTTCGTCAGCTCTTTCATTGGACCAAATTGCTTTTTTTAATTGATAACGTGATGCGAATTTTTACAAAAATTCAAATGGAAATCTCCAGTTTTAAAGTTAGTAAAATAGGGTCAAAAGTTTTCATGGTTGTTTCATGAGCTACGTTTACACTGATTCATGTCGTTAGCATTTTCGATTGTTTGAAACTAGATTAAAATAGGTTGGAGTTTATGGCAGCACATTGTTTTTATCTGCCACGAAAGCTAAGTTGCAAACTTTGTGTAACAGGCACACATGCGACAATATATCCAGCGTTTTGTTTTCTTCTTAACGAAAGAAACCCAAATTGTGACAAATGGCGGCTCGCGTGATGTGACATGAAGGCATTACTGCCTAACCTAAGAATCACAGAGACAATAAAAGTCAAATAGTATAAAGAAAACGAAGAAACCCAGTATTCTAAATGCAATATTCAGTCATTAAACCAAGACTGCAACTGATAACTAGGATCTGATAACCTCCAGAGAACCCTTGCACTCACCACATTGCACCGACCACAGAACCATAATTATATAAGCCACACACATTAATGTCTTTACAACGTCAGAAGTTTTCCAAGTAGAATAGCTTGAGAACGTGAGCGTGACTCAGACTATTAAGATTTAAGAACCACAAGAACGATGTAGATTTACAGGATGAAGAGCCTCAGTGTGACTCAGGCTGATAAAGTTAAAGAACCGGGGAATGACATTGATTCTGAAGATGTTGAAACTTGTTGTCACTCAGACAGTTAAAATGGTATTCAGCTTACATATTGGTCAGGTACATTTTTGTAGCATTGAATCAGAAAAGCCTATCCAATGAAATATGACGTCATATGTTGCAATATCAGGAGTAATTGTTTCATATATCCGGGTTATTTGCATATTGTTTGTACACAGACAGACTTGACCGTTGCATAAATAGTTAGTCTAATGATTCGATATACTGTAATTTATAATGTGCATAGAATGTTCAAAATTATGTAAGGTCGAAGAAAACCAGAATTCTGCAGAGTATAGTGGCTAAATTGCTAAGATTGAACAAAAGGTAATGGACGGTATAGCCTCAGGATGGCATCGGTAATAGTTACATCATAGCTCTCAGGACGTCAGATAGCAGTGGACGCATAGGCAAAGGTTTCACTCGTTAAAATTGCTGCATTAAACCTGGGATAGAATAAAATAACTTTATTTTGACAGGGTTACAAAATTAGCTCAGGCTTGTTTACATTTTGGCCCTGTGGGCTATGCACAGGATATATAGTGAATAAATGAGATAAAACATAAATAAACTTGAACATAAAACCGAGGTAATATAAAAGTATACCTTAAGGTATGCATGGGATTCTATTAATAGTGATAGCTGCATATCCTAGGGATCCCATTGATAGTAATATTCGCATATCCTAGGGATCCTATTGATAGTTATTGCTGCATAACCTAGAGATCCCGATGATAGTAACAGCTGCATATTCTAGAGCTCCCACTGACGGTAATAACTGAATGGAAATCCCATTCAAGATCCCACTGGTGCTCATGGCCGTATAACACTTTGCCAAACAGACTAACAAAGGCAATATTTAATGTCCCCTTTGCCAACAGAATTACAATGATGGCTAAATTTCACGCACGATTTCACACATGGTCATGATATAAAATCTTTAGGACAATAAATGCTGTAATCACTGAAGAACTCTACAAAGGAGCAATACATATAGATCCACAGAATTCCGCTCATTCTGGAGACTTCTGGCAGCCCAGCCCCCAGATTCAATTCACAGTAATTGACAAATAGCCCGTGAATTTCACCGATAGTAATGGCTTCAAAACTGAAAGATGACATCCATACTAATGTTTTAGGTATTCTCAGCTTTTCGCTGATAGATATGCCAAAAGCTACCCCACCCCCACCCCCACCCCTTCGTGTAACACGGATAGCAATGAAAGCAACTACCTCCCCCACCAAGGATTCAACCCACATTAACGTCTGCATTTCCTTGGAATTCCATTCATGGCAATAGTTGATAGATTAGGAATGCCATTTTTGAAGGAATACATGGAATGCACTTTTTAACCCCTTCCTCTGAAAATATATTTTCCGACATTAAAAACTTATGTTTTCTGTTGTTGCTGGCAATGACAGCTTTCAACTGAGAGACACGTCGGTTTTCTTTTTTAAAGTTCGGGTTGGGATGTATCTGCAAGATTTAAAGATTAAAAAGGGCAAGATCATCTTTCTGTTGTTGGTACCCTTGCACAAATGCGAAATATTGTTATGATCACTTGATGACCATTTGATCCTTAATTATTGCTGTTTTACTCAGAAAAGCTGATATATAAAGCAGGACGATAAAGTTGTCCGTATCCTCCAATAGAACGTGGCGGAATATATTCCTGTGCCATTTTTTTTTTTTTTTAGTTCTCTTCCATGTTTGGCAAATTGAATCTAGTCTATAGTTTACGTATGACTTGAACTTTTAAAACACGTTTTTTTTCTAACGTCTTAAACTAATTTACTGGATTAAAATACAGTGGAAACTCGTTATAATGACAATCTGATCCCTACGAAATGTGTCAGATAACTGAATATATCAGATAAACGAGTCAAATACCAAAGAAAATAAACCATTTCCTATGAAAATTTGTGTCATTATATTGAATATGTCGGATAACTGAGTGTCGTTATAATGAGGTTTCACTGTATAACTTGCCGCCTCAAGACTGGCCGAGTTCCTGTGGCGCATGACTCAGAGTCTTCTCAGGAACCCGCAAGTCTAGGGAATAGTATTTACGGCGCGGAAAGCAATCAGGGGCAATCGCCAGAGGAACAGGACCAGTTAGTTGAATAGTATTCTAGACGAGGCTAGTTTTATCATGACACATGTATATTGTATCATTAACAAGATGAAAAAATTTTCTTTAATCTGAACATCCTAGTTTTGACGCAGTCAGGTAGCACCCGCAGCAGTGCAAGCACAAGTTCTGTAGTCCCTTGCTTAGATGAACATTAATTAATTGGAAGAGCATAGCAATTAATTTCCCCTTACGAAACGTGAAATTCTTTGTGCACTTGAAGCAAGCAGTTTTAAGATTTAAGCGGAATTTCAGATATCTACAATTGGAATTATAGATATTTAAAATTCAATAATAAAATTTCTATATTTTTTAAATCTGTAATTAGATTTTAGATGTCTAAAATAACGAATTGTTGATATTGTCAACCAGTGCTGTAAACTATGTGGTTATGAATTCTGCCGTCTGCTCTACCTTAGTACCAATGTCCTTGAAGGAGGATGGCAAACCTGGCACAAAAACAATATACAAAGGCTATCAAGGCTTAGCAGACCAAGGGCCTTGGGCGGTTGGACAGAAGATCAAAAATGACATGAGAGTCCACTAAGCAGGCAAGTAGAACAGAATTCTCTCTCAATATCGTCATTTCTGGAACACTCCTGCCAAAATTATACAACCGCACCTCCGCAATGTACCAATACACAACTTATACCACACCTTACGTTATGTCGCAACAGAAACATAAATCTGTATTTTAAACTGTCATTTCCTTTCGAGCCAGAATAAACAAAACCCGCACTTATAAAACAAACGTAATCATTCCTCATGTCACACATCCAACAAAATGGATACAAGGTGTTTCTCTATGCCACTTTTATATCAATAGGGGCCTATTGATTTGTATCAAATGATACGAACTAACGTCTCACATCTCTACATAATTTTTGGTGCCATTCCGATGTTTTTTAAAGGTTTTAAACACACAACTTGTAAATTAGCGACAATAGTTTTATTAAATTCCATGCAAAAGCCCAGTCCATTTAGAAGAACCCCTCACTCTTAAATACACACCTGTAGACTGTGATATGGACCGGTAATCTTTCGGCTCGTCGATATTCACCTGCGTATTTACAGCAACAGCTAGTTAAATATATCACCTTTTAGGTAGTTTACATGCATATGCCCTACATACCAATGTAATCAAGCCAGGCTTCTGGGTTTTGCAAAGGTTGACCGTGCACAGTTTTCTTGACCCTTTTTGTGTAATAAAGTGATATTTTACTACTATTGGCAGAGGCGGATTTAGAAACTTCAGAAATTGGGATACATCACCAATGATCTTTATCCGAAAGTATCGTGTTTGTATGCTGGCGCAAATTATGAAAATTTTGACTGTCCATATAGATAGCCAAATATAGTAATTGTTACACCGCTAATTGATTCTAATTATAACGGAATAGTAGACACGCAGCAGTAATGCAACAAAAAAGTTAAAATCGAACAATCTTTGGCGCTCCCAAAATTTACAATCACAGTGACCAACAAATTGGCATGATGGAAGTTAACAGTGGGTAATGACTGAATATCCAAGGAATCCACCCACAAGGGACTGGGCACATTGCGGTGGCTGAGACTAGGATATGTTAATACAACTCTTCACTGCTAGGTCACAGATGTCCTCTGGAACAGCGGCATGCTGGTACTTGAATGAAATGTTAACTTTTTCTTTCTTTCTCTCTTTCTTTCTTTCTTTCTTTCTTTCTTTCTTTCTTTCTTTCTTTCTTTCTTTCTTTCTTTTCTTCCTTCTTTCTTTCTTTCTGAGGAATTTGAATATGGATTCATGATAATAATAATGATAATAATTATTTGGATTGGCACAACTTTTGTTGTAAGTGGCAGTGGAAGAGAAAAGTTAACCCCGTCTTGCCTAGCCAGAAACATGTATAGCACAGTAAGAGTAGAAATATATGTATATTAAACCGGCGAATGATCAGCGATGGATAACGGGTTGAAGTTTGGGCAAGTTTTTTACAAACGCAGCATTCATGCTTACGTTTCACCTTTTCCTAATTTTGGTCCTTTTATTCTCCGTGTGATTTGTATACTCACTCTGAATGACAAATTTTCCATAAATGCATTATGCCACATATAAATCGTGACATGAATGTTGACAAATTCCATTGAAGATCGTTGCTCAGCAACATGTTTGAAACATTGGCAAGATGGTCCAAAACATTCCTACATTACGACATTTGGTGTACACTCTGCAAGTTAAAAAACCAGTGCAGCATTTGTTACACAATTCTTGGATTTCGTACCAGACAATCGTATGTAGGTCCTACAATAATGATGCAGTAGTGCCTTGGAGGAAACATTAGTGCACGAAAATACCGAGAACCTGGGGAAATCAAAACCAGAGTACTCTCTTTGGGAACCGTTCTTCTTATCAGATGTAGTTAAGACAACACCAGAAGAACGTTTTGGGGTTCTGTTCCATTTGATGCCACTGATCGCAGCATACTGTAAAAAAGCACAAAGTCACACCATGGATGACCTTGCTATAGCAAATGCAGGCAAGTGACGGTTCCAGCACATTAGCGCTCTGAACTAATGGTCGTAAATGGAATGTACTGTATGTAACGTTATGTATATTTGTTCGGTATCAAGACATTGGGTCCCCAACCTGTTTTAACAGAGTATGCTATGTTCAACTGAATGGATAGTTATAATAAATTCAAAGTGGGCTTCTTGTTCATGTCATCAATGGACCTGCTCAAAAGGTGAATTTCTGATAGTTTGTACATTCAATTTGGTGGGTGCTGGGGAGTTTAAACACACATTGTTTCACCAACATTTATCATATTTTGGGGACAGTCTGCCTTATTTTAAGCACACCCAGCTTTCTGTGATAAAAGCGCAAAAAGGATGCATATACCTGCAGATACATGTATTAATCTTTTTATCTACCTTTCTTGCATCGAGCTGAGATCACTTAAAATCTGACCATTTTATTGGGCGAATGATATTAAGCGTTTCCATAAACGATTGTTTGAATATTCGTATGGTTAGGGTACCTCTTTGTCCAGTTACGTAATATATACACATTTAATGACGGATGATAAAACACCAATCGTCCGACCGCAAATGGATTCAATGAGTAATATCAGAAATAGCATTCAACGCATTGATTGAACCCTGCCCATTGCTTCCACCCCTTTCTACCTAGACAATCAACGGTTCAGATGTAACTGAGATGAGAGTATACCATTTGTCCATGTCAACTGTCCCTCTTGGAAATCAATACTTTGCCTATTACTTCTGTTGTGTATGAAATTAACCTTTTCCTCCTCTCAGAGCGTTACATGGATTCTGCTCAAGATGTGGAGCGCTAAAAACAAGATGGTTTTAAGCAATACAAGCTTCCGAGCCGATGATTGACGTTCAAGTCGTATTTCTGATGTGGAAAGACATGAGCAACGCGGTCTGAAAGTAGCTGTGAATATCCTCTGGCTCCAAAATTAATGTTTGACTTTCTCCTAAATATCCAGATGCGGAGAAGTCTACGAGCATTGTGGCTTTAGGAGCATACAGAATGTTCGCTCTCGCTACTCAACTGCCTTTTTACCTTGGTACCTTGAGGCGAAAGAAAAGCTTGGGGAAAAGCCTTATTTCATAATAAAATGATTGAATGCAGGGACATAGTAAGGTAATTGCACTGCAGATCAGAGCTTCAGCACTCAAGTTGTGACTGAACTCTTTCAGTGCCAATTTTAACAGAGTCATCAGCTTTCATCGGCGCGCTTTGGGCACAGCGCACAAAAGGCGCGCCGAGGATATCTGTTGACATTGGTCATTCCTATGATCTTGTAATAGCTGCAACTCTAGAGGCATACTGGTACTTGAATGGAAGGTCGGTTTACAAAGCATGGGAATCTAGTACCCTAATGTCAAGTCAGAGCACATCGACTTTTGTCCAAAGTGGCATTGAAAGAGTTAAACAACAAATGGCGTTCAGCAGTTTATATCGAATACTGAGGGCAGTCATCTTAGTCAACGTATAAATCTCTAGATCTAGAGATTTCGGTATGTCAAATTACTTAAATTTGCATTTAGTAAAACATATTTGGTACTCAGACTATTATGGAATAACAGCTTCTTGCCCATATCAAACAATATTATTTCTCCCAATTATATTAAAACAGCTTTATGCAATTTCTTCCTTTTATAAATATGTCATCATCATATAAAGATGACCAACAGTGCCACGTCCTCCGTACAGTTCTAAACAAATAACAAAAAACAAAAAGGACACACATACAATACACCAACAAACAAAAATAAAAAACAAACAAACCAAAAAACAACAACAACGACAAAAAGCAAACAAACAAACAAACAAACAAAAACACAATCTAATCTCCCTTCGATCGATAGCTAATTCAGTCACCGTCTATATCAAAGCCTATGTATACATCAATTAAACAATATTATCACGTTCCATTCCAAATTTTAAAAATTCAAGGATTCAAAAATCAAATGATTTTTTGAGCGGATCATCAGCGGGAAACTATCAAGCGTGGTCTTCAGCCACATATAACCGGCCACGGCTTTTTGAGATGGCTGCTGTTTGCCTTTACTATATATTTGGTAAAGTTAACCCACTTGAATTTTAAGAACGTATGAACATGAAATAGCAGCAAATACATAACGTATAAAAAGTTTTTGCTTATAATGGCAAGATGTTGTGAACCTATATGAACTAGTATCTAAGCCAACATACAGCAAAATAACAGAATTCAAACTTAATTCTACCCTAGGAAAAGGTTTCCAAACATACTGGTGAACCTTTTCAGAAAAGAATACCAAATAGACCCGACTACCGAAAAGCCCAAGCACAGAATGATTGCCTTGATTTTAAACCTATACAAAGGTGTAACATATCACCCTGACCTCGTATATGCACTAAGAAAAGACCCAGTCAAATCGCATTCTCAGATTGGTTGTTCTACTTAATATTTAAGCCGTACGTTCTGACATAACTAGCGCCGTCATTAACCAGAAACACAAAAGAAACCGTTCCTCTTTCCAACTTGAATATATCATAACATTGATAAAATGATGTAACCGGGTGTTTTAATTTAAGTTATGAGCTTTTGGAGTAGTTATGCATGTGTATTGGGACCCAGCTCGAGGCATTCTTCCAACCCACAGCTATAGTCCTTACTCCGCACCAAACAGACCCAGCATGCAAATGTCACCATTTGTAACAATTAACAAAAAAAGAAAGAAAAATAAAATAAAATGAAAAATATGCTTTTATTTGAACTAGGTGTTTATGTGACAATTACTGAATATTAAAAACTTCTGAGTGAAGCAAGCTAAACTGAAATCATTGAAATTGAAGAATCGAAACTTCATGACAACATCGGGATACTTGCAACAAAATTTTGAACATATTTCATCAGGCGTACTTCATTATATTTTCTTGGTTTAAGTTCTGTATTCAATTTGATGAATATTACTATAAGAGCAAAATCGACGACCTTAAAACAAATGGGACCAAAAAGTAAAATTTGTTTTAAAAAAGTAATATGACCAAAACGTCCAGAAATATTGCTTTCAAGGAACAGATAATTGCCTTCTTCAAAGTCAAAATCGTCAATTTTGTGATTTATTTTAACAACATATCTAGTATCAGAAACGCGAATAGCTAAATAGTGTCTCCAGTATAAGTTTTCTCCAAAGAAACGTCAGGAGGATAAATATATTGAGCTACTTACATACTATTTCACGTTCATGCAAGTAATATCGTCAATATATCTGGCATTTAATGATAATTGTTTTGCGGCATAAATTCATACTCAAAACCAAGAAAGATAGAAATCAATTAGTAGAGGTGGACAATATCTGCCAATAGAGACACTTTTGATTTGTTGAATTGCCAACGACCCAAATTGAATAATGGTATTATAAAAAAAAATGGATTGCGCTCAATAAGCGTTCTTCTCAATGCATATATCATTTGATACAATATATATCATTTGATACAATATATATCATTTGATATATTTTGAGAAGGTGACAATTTCCATAATACATTATTTGTATCACATCTGTTCAAGTGTTTAAGTCTGATCTTTACAATTAAATATTATCCTTTTCTAAATGGGTTCACTGTGAGCATAATTAATTTTATGATGTAGTATTGGTTTGTCTATCAGCGATATTTACTCCCTTGCCCCACTTGTAATGTTTTATCTACTCGTTTTTCATGTATGGAGGGGTGCAGACAAGATGGCTGCATGAATACCCTGCATGACTTCTTGCTGTTAAAGTGATCGATACTTGACTGCTCAATCAATATCTAGAAATGTGGGTATCAACAAGGTGGCTTTAAGGCGAGCCATATTGACCCATTCCTTATTAAGTGTGCTTTATGTACACATTTATGGCTTGCTTGATATTGGGACATTCTCGCCAAGGTTACATTCCTTCAAAGTATGGAAACTGCAGTGTTTGTGGACCACACTGGCGTCTCTGAGTAACTCACCGTCGTGTCAATGTTCTTGACATGATTGGTGATCTCATGTGGAATGCAGATTTGTGTTGCCTGATGCAGCTTTGTGTCGTTGTGTTGTCACACAACACATTTTCTTTCGATACTGAGATCAGGACATTAGAAGGCGTGGCAGATAGTCTGTAGTCTGTATCTTTAAAAAGAAATAGACCAGTCCATAGGACTCGGGTTTATTCGGTTCGCTGCGGCCCCAGTTCGGGAAGCCATCCTGCTTTGTTTACATTTTGTGCGCGACCACGCTGGTCGGATTTAACGTGGAAGGATGAGAAAGTAAAACACAGGATGTGCTTTGGTTAAATGAAAAATCAAACCGTCAGCAAACTAAACATGCACATTTCACCACTGATGTGACATTTTAGGTAAAAGATTTGCACTGTTCAGCACAATCCATGCTGCAATCACTAGCGTTAGCCGTGGCATCCGTTGTGAACAAATGAAAGCGTGGGCCCGACTAGAGCCACTTGCTGATTGAACAATCAGGCCAACAATGGAATGCATAATTAATTATGGTCCGGAAAAGTTCGGTACAAGTCGGTATGAACAGGTCTATTGTTAGAGTACGACTGAGTCAATAGCTTTCCTTGGAACGGATTATTGCGCCCAACCCGCGCCAAGGAAAACAAGGAAAGCTATTGACCCAGGGCGTCGTCAATGGTCTTACATACAGATGTCAGCAAAAATGCTTTCTACTGAAGACGAATTTAATTTGAAATGTTAAAGCAGATGATGATTTAAATCAGAATGCTTTTAGGCGATTTGAGAGGGAAAGGATTGAGCAAATGATTTCACCTCTTCAACCACCTCCCACCTCCACCCCACCCCCTACCCAGATAACATGAGAGTAATGTTTTCAATGAGACTTGCGGAAATTCGAAAAGAGAGATCAGAGTCGTTTCATGAAAGACCTGTCTTGACCGTTGAAGCCTCCGACACCGTTATATTGTAACCCTGGGATAAGAGGTGAGTGCATCAAACTCCTGTTGTAAAGAGGTATTTTTTCTCCATTACCATCGTAAGATATATTTTGTTTGAACGACAAAAGTCATATAGTTTGACAAAGTAAAGCTTTGTATAAACGTTTAAAGAAAAGAAAAGCGTAAACTTATTTATGCCAATGGATGTTGAGAGACATTATATGCACATGATACTGGGTGACCATGCGCAAAATGTTCAGTCGGGAAGGCAAGGGTACCTATGGTCGCAGCCACCCCATCAATGGTACCTATGGGCTCAGCCACCCCATCAAGGGTACCTATGGTCTCAGCCACCCCATCAAGGGTACCTATGGTCTCAGCCACCCCATCCTCAGCTTCAGCCCCTTTCCTGCACGCGCACGTGATGTTCTGATTGGCTTACCTTGAACCACACAGACATAGAATTGTTTCGTACCTGGCACACTGCTGCCATGCATTCTGAATTGGTAAACTTTGATGTCAGCTGACAAACAGAGATAATTTTAGGACTCATTTTCCCGCAAGGCTGGCAAATGCAGACGAAACTGAAAAAACCCCCACTACATTTACTACCTTGCGTATTCATCCGCTACCTTACATGGCCAATTATTTATATTGAGACAAGCGTATGGGTCCTGCGCTTTGAAATGATGTATGCTAGGCACAATTATATCACATCTCCTTGTACTGTCTTGTCTGTTTTTCCTTCTGGTAATTTTTGTAGGTAGTATGTGATGGATATATAGGCCATATTCATTTGAAAATGAGGCCACCATTTCAACATTTTTCGAAATGAAAATAAAGCTTTATTTTCAAATCAGTGTCTCGTTATAAAAGTCCTTCCATATCAAATTATTTATCCATTATTGAAACTACATCCATTCGAATACATAGTCGCGTTCTTCATAAGTAATAATAAAAAAGAAAAGAAAAACCTACAATTTTGTCGTAAGGTGATATAAGTTAAATCTTTCGCCTGATTATTTTTGCCCCAAAATATGCAAGATTGCACTCAATACATATAAATTCCAATTGATTGAGAAACATCGAAGTAATTAAATTTCATCTTTCAGATGATTTCAAAGTAAAGTGAAAGTTACATTTCCATTTGATTCAAAAGTACAGCCCCATGACCAGTTGTACATAAATGATACAACATGTCCCAGGATATGTCCTGAAGGCTATATTATACTAAATGACAATGTACCCCAAATACTTCATTTCATTACAAATTTAACTAGGTATGGCTGTGGCTCTTAAAGTTGCAAACGAACAGACTTGGAAGTATTGTATTTCGTGTGAGCAGTCTGTCTGTCATAAAAAGATCTGAGGTCATCTCACTTGCTATAGAACGGAAATGTCACCATGACGTCATCCTACTTCAGGTGGCACAATAGGAGGCAGAAAATGGCTGATGTTTAATTCCCAAATCCCAGCATAAACTTGCGTTGCATTTAACAGAGTCGACCAAATCCCAGCATAAACTTGCATAGCATTTCATAAATTCGATCACATCCCAGCATAAACTGGCATGGCATTTCATATAGTCGACTTATATCCCAGTACCAACCTGCATAGCATTTCACACACTCGACCAAATCCCAGCATTAACTTGCATAGCATTTCATACATCATGTGCGAGTTGCAAATTTTCTAGCATTGGGAAAATGCATTATTTGAAAAAAAAAAATTCGGACGCAAATATGTTAGAAATATTGGAGATTTGTTCTATCATACATGTTCAAGTTTTCACTCAATAAATTATTAAATATAGTTGACCAAATCCCAGCATAAACTTGCATGGCATTTATTAAGTCGGCCAAAATGCGTGGCATTATGAGTGTCATGATTTTTTTGCGTGTTTTGTTGCTGTTCTTTTTCTTTCTTTTCTTTTCTTTCTTTTTTTTTTTTTTTTTTGTTTGTTTGTTTTTTGTTTTTGTTTTTGTTTTTTGTGTGTGTGTGACGGAACATATTTCAAAATCAATCCCTTTCAGGGCTCAGTTCCGAGTCTCTTCTAGTCCCTGGCACCTTAATGTCAACAAACAGTATACACTGTTATTCAGCTACCAAGGACGTGTGCAACTATAAATAATGCCATGCGAGAATATTTATTAATCACTTTTAATTAAATCTGTTATTTGTTTCTTCATCGGCAAGTATTAAACGGGAACATAAAGGCACACAGGGTTAAAAATCGTTCCATATGGCGACTTTATTCGCTCTTTCTCTCACTGAAGGTTTTTCCACATGTCTGAAGTGTACTTACAGGAGTAAATATTGAAACAGATTTGTCATTTCTATATACATTGTATATACAAACTGCGTCTCAGATGGGATAAATTAACACACACACATGCATATATATATATATATATATATATATATATATATATATATATATATATATATATATATATACATACTTTATGACAGAGATATATGAATACTCCATAAATAATCTTATTTTCTATACATCCGTATGCAAATGCATAAAATTTTTCGGTAAATATCACGTATACCCCGACTGCACGAACATATAAACAATGGTGCTGTACGCATATAATCTACTATGATTACATATGCATGCTTCTATAATTGAATATAAACACCTATTTGTACACGTTGGAAAGGAGTAAGTATATTCTGTCTATCTATCTGTCTATCTATCTATCTATCTATCTATCTATCTATCTATCTATCTATCTATATATATATCTGTCTGTCTGTCCGCCCGTTTGTCTATCCACATATATATACATATATATATATATATATATATATCCCCAACTACACAGATATGGTAATGCTTAGTATTTAATAAATTTGCATACCCGTGTGCAAATGAAGGTAGTATTTACTTAATTTTATGTACAACCGCTGGTGCTCATGTCTAAGCTTCTCACTGTCAGAAAATTTACATATATACTTGCATGCGTACATTTCATTTATAATTTGAGTATTTTAACATATCGTATATAATTTCCACAGTGAGCATAATTAACATCTATATCTATCTATCTATCTGTCTATCTATCTATCTATCTATCTATCTATCTATCTATCTATCTATCTATCTATCTATCCATCTATCTATATATGTGTGTGTGTATGTGTGTGTGCGTGTGTGTGTGTGTGTGTGTGTGTGTATGTATGTTTGAGATGATTATCTAGCAGTGAAAGTATGACACACGCATTTAAGAACAAATATATTTTATGTTCGAAACGAGCGGGACTCGAACTTGCAACCTTTGCCACCAGTCGCAAACACGTTTTCAGAAGCACATGCCTCCTGGTCAAGATTTGAAACACAGGTGCAAAAGACATGCCTACTCCTGTATTTTGTTTATCTGTCCGTCACATTCATTTACGTTTTGTGTTAATGAGCATCCCATAGAGCACGGCATTGTCACTGAAATGCTTGACATTCACATAAGATAGGAAGTACATCAATACAGTGAAGATATATATAAATGCATCATGTCCTCAGGGCAGTAAACAAAAGGTACAGTAGTAAAGTTTCCTTCAATACACTGTGCGCAAATGTAGTGACAAACTGTACAACGAATCCGTTATTTAACATCCTTTTCATGGATTTCACATTCCAACTTTACAGTGTGTAATATTGCATATATACTGATTTGTATTTGTGTCTTTTTGTCCAAAACCACTTCCTAGTAGTCATTACCCTATTCCGTAGTCCTAACTCTTTACTCTCCATAAGCTAACATGTCCCTGTCTAAATTATATACATAGAAGTTCCATTGTCCATATTGCACACGTTCCTCTGTAAAATTTTGACATAGGCTGTATTAGCCCAAATAAATTAAAGGGTCTTCAGCGGGTAACTACTCAACATGTTTCGGAGCCTTTTACCCGTACATGTCTCTCTGAGTAGCGGCTCCTTGTCTAAGCTAAATATTCAGCAAAGACAACCCACATAATAATGAATAAATATGAACGTGGCAATTGATGAATTAGCTAAATATGTGAAGTATTGCTTACAAATGCAGAGCTTCATATCAAAGAAGAACACCTGTCAAACAAACCATAATTACCAAATTTTCATAGTACAGGTTCAGATAAGAACAATTTGACTTACCCCTGAACCAATATGTACCCTTTCTAGCTGGACAGCTTATCCTAGTTAAACCATCCGCCAATGTTTAACTGAAGTGGAAACAAGCTGGGGCATTATATTCAGTCCCAGTGATTGGAAAATAAACAGTTGCAGCCAGACCACCTGTACAAACCAAGGGAAATCCTAACAAGGACTGTAACAATGTACATCCTGCACCAGAGATGTAAAACAAACTCCATGATGACACCTACTCCTCAAACAATTAAGCTCTCTTTAACTGCCAACCCTGAGTCAATGTGTCAACTTAATGTGACAAGTTTGTGACACTTGAGAAAATACTGTCAATTTTGAGTAATTTTTAATACTGAGTAAATGTGCATTTAGGCATATCAGAAAAGAATGGAAGTCATGGATTTTAAGTACAATTAAGCAAACATGCAACTGTCGTAGGCCGCTTCTTGCTACCTGTAGCCCCTGGGGGTTTACCTAACAGAAAACATGTAAGCCTAAAATGTCTGATAGTGAATATTAAAACAGAAAGATGCCAAAAGATAAAGTTAAGTAGCAAAACAGTCAAGTCTAAAAACTGTAAATTATTGTGGCCAAACTTTCTAATAATCTTTGGACGTTAATAGTAGAATTATAGGGCAAGTCAGAAAAGAATGAAAGTCTTTTGTATTTATGTCAAGAGAATGCAATGAAAATATTAACCAGATATCAAGTACAATCAGGCAAGCTTGTAACTGTCGTAGGCCGCTTCTTGCTACCTGTAGCCCCTGGGGGTTTACCTAACAGAAAACAAGCTAGCCTAAAATGTCTGAAAGGTGAACATTTAAACATAATGGTGTCAAAAGATAAAATTAAGTAGCAAAACAGGCAAGTCTAAAATCTCTAAAATTATTGAAGCCAAACTTTCTGATGTTTTCCTTCAGTGGGATGTCAGATGGTTTCGGTTACTTTATAGATAGATTTTTTTTTTATAAATGTCCATCCAGGTAAGTTGCTGTTACAAATTGGGGCGTTGACCCCCGGAAATAGTACCTATACAAATGTAAGAAATCAGTTTATGAGACCAGAGTAAAATATGATTGCATCAATGTAAACGTAGGTATTTGTGCAAATCTCTCTCTCTCTCTCTTTCTCTCTCTCTCTCTCTCTCTCTCTCTCTCTCTCTCTCTCTCTCTCTCTCTCTCTCTCTCTCTCTCTAATATACATGGACGGTTATATATTAACATTCAGTATGCTGTCCAACAATTAATTTTGCGGTTTAGGGATATATCAGACATTTAAATAATTCACTATATCTGTCATTGTAGATTCATTGCTAAAATACCATGCGATATCGTCCTTCTATAATTAAGTATGGAAAGGCCTGTGGTAAACTGTCGGCACTAATGTACCATTCGTGTGTGTGGATTCAGGCAACACACGCCTATGATGTCTTCCTTCCCCCTTCTTAGAACAAACTTGTATTTCCATGACAACCCTTGGCTGGACAGGAACATATCGCAGCAAGCAACAAAAACTAAAAATGTCCATGATGGTCGTCGACGAATGCAAATAATGGGAACAAAGAAAAAATCGCTGCTCAAATAAATCAGGGCCTGCATATATGACGTCACACAGGAGAAGGTACAAGAGGGAAAGCTTTTATCCCGGTAGCTTTGCCTTTCTACCTCCCGAGTGATACAACAAGCTGCGGCTGCATTATGCTTCTACAGCGCGGTACATCTTCCATTGAAATGTCGTCTGCTTAAGATTATCTAATAAAAACACAAAAAGGATACCTTACGTATGAGTTGTTTCAACATAATGTGCCTTTGATCAGCAAATTTGGATCTGCAGGGGGTGTTAACGTTTTAGAAAATGTAGAAGAGAATGATATGCAATTGATCAATGGTACTCTCTGGCTCACGTCCGGCACTTTGGACTCAAAATCAAGCAGACAAAAGTTGCGAGCAGAGCCTTAATATATTCTTGTCATTTGTTTGGACACTTGCCCGCCCTGACTGATCATTATCAGCAGGCGGCTTTAAATAGCGTCTGCTCTAGGATCCAACCTTGAAAACAAGGTGATGAAAAAACATTGCTTTCGAAGTACATGCATTTCTGATGCGGCGATACCGAAAGTAAAGCTTGGAAGCGAGTAGGAACAATAATTGTTCTACGTGGCTGTGTTCCGGCGGGGTTTAATCCGACTGGATCCATAATGTTAAAATATAGTGAAATTTACTGCCCCTTATGCATCAAGGCTTGACTAGCCTATGAAGTCATCTCGAAGCCCACCTTATGAAATGTGAAATGGTATTCATCATTATATATACTTCTACTGAAATGGGCAAAGAGATAAATCATACAAGAGGCAAGAAGTTGATGGGTTACATTCCACTAAAGCCAGCAGTCATTAAGTAGAATGGATCATTACAATAGTGCCCCAACGACATAACGCCAATTAAAGCATCGAAGTGTGTTGCTTCAGATGGAGCCCGGAGTCTTTGATTTTTAGCCGAAAGTTTAACATAGCTTTCATAGCATTTCGTAAATTTAGCGTCTGTTTTATCAACTGCAATGCAAGGTGTGTGATTTTATGTAGTTTGTGGTATTATGGACGTTGAAAAAAAAAACACATAACACAGGGGTAGAAGTTGGAATGGCGTCGCTATCTTTTATTGCTTTGAAGTTATTTAAGATTTAAAATTTCTAATGGTGCTATTTAGCATAATTTAAATTGCTACAACTTTTATTTTCAATTCATTAGGTGCGCAATGGTCAACAATCCGCTAGTAAAAGTTGGAATGACATCTCTCTCTATTATAGTGTTAAAGATATTCAAGATTGAAAATAATTTCGAATACTGCTAATTAGCATAATTTAAATTGCAACAACTTTTGTTTTCGATTCATTACATGCGCAATGGTCAAAAACCTCCAAGTAGAAGTTAAAATGACATCTCTATCTTTAATAGTTTTGAAGATATTCAAGTTTTAAAATTTCAAATGCTGCTAGTTAGCATAATTTAAATTTTTACAAATTTTACTTTAAACTCATTGGATGCACACTGGTCAATAACCCCCTAGTTGAAGTTAGAATGACATCTCTATCTATCATACTTTTGAAGATATTCAAGATTTAAAATTTCAAATGCCCCTAATTTGCATAATTTTAAACATCTTCATTTCTCTGTGTAAAACGGTCAAACTCCTTGTATTGAGGTACAAACATGCTAAGTTTGGAGTTTCTGTGTATAATAGTGTCCGAGAAAAGTGTCGGTCAAATTTGCTGGTAAAGAAGAAAGAAAGAAAGAAAAAGAAAGAAAGAAAGAAAGAAAGAAAGAAAGAAAGAAAGAAAGAAAGAAAGAAAGAAAAAGAAATGAAGAATTCGAGGAAAAAAAAGTGTGTGTTGACACACACTTTAATAATTTAACTTTATATTGGATAGCCTGTTCAGCCTATGGCTGTTCTTCAACAGGGTCCAGTAGGCAAGATCTTAGCCCAAACTTAATGTAGGAGGAAACAGGAGATCCCGGAGAAAACCTACGGTACTCAGCAGGTGTTTGGGAACCTTGCCAAATGCGTCCACGAACCCCCAGCCAAAAAACGCCCCGAAATTCGAACCCTCGCAGGAATTGGACTCAACCGTCGGAGGAGCTTCCCGGGACGAACAACTTGTGCCACAGTAGGTGATCGAGCCCGGGCCGCAGCGGTAACAGGCCAGCGCGTACTCGCTGGTCCACTGAGCACCCTAAGATATCACAAGATATACATGTTAAATATATATGTATATTACCATTTTGTCCATACTGAATGATTGTAGTGAAATGATCCCATTTATGTACTAGAAGAAACAGACAATGTTTGTTACACATCAAGCGTATATATCCTTGCCCTACACATATATGTACCGTGTTGTGTCTCATTATGGAGAAGCCTGATAACCATAACGTATTATATGATTGCTAGTTTGCTGCCTTGCAAAATCCAAAATGAGCTCTATTCGACAAAAAAGTCTAATTTCGACCGCAGTCAGTGAACAAAAGCACCAAGGGGAGAAATGTGAATTTTGGTTGTCACATAAACAGCTTGGCCTAGGCTACTACTACCAGCACTCGGGTAAACAGCTTTGCCTAAGCTACTAGCACTCTCGTAAACAACTTGGGCTAGGCTGCTAGCACGCGCGTAAATTGACTGTTTCTGACATCACACAAACAGACACAACCATGCAATATCTAGTTTTACAAGCAATGCACTGTGATGATGCGGTTGAACCCGGGGGTTGAACATTGTGTTCTGAATTTATGTGTGTAAAACGATTTATACAAACAAGAGCAACAGTGTTACATCTTCTGGGCAGTTAAGTTTTATCAATAACCAACACATTTTTTATCGTTTGGATCATACTCACAGAATTGTATGGGTCTTGCTGGATCCTGTTTTTTCCACTCATTGAATTGCCTCCAAAGCAGACCAAGCTCTACTGCAGCGCACTAGACATAACACGGAGCTTGTGTCTGCCTTGGAGGCAACTCAGTGAAAAAATATATCTGTATATTTTGCAGACTTGACATGTATCAAGTGACAAGAAATGACAAGAAATGAACCCAGGTCTTGATGTACATTGTGTCTATGCAAGGGAGATGGGTGCCCATATACCTGAGTACTTGCGTTTACCCGCATGCGCCTGTCCGCACACAGGCTCCGCATTGAAACGGGGCCAAGGTCCCGCATGCCCAGGGACCAGAAGCTGTGCAGGCGCAGAGACGTGCAGGACGAAGCACATGTTATCGGGCACTGCCCGTTGGTACAGAACATTAGAGAAAAGCCGAATTTAAGATTCCCAGAGTGTATTATTGATGCTAGGGTGCTTGACGACTTCAAGCTGCTTTACGAAATATTGAAGTATTTTGATTGGTTTAAGTGATATTCCAGTGATTTGATGCTACCATCGTGACATGATGTTAATATTGTTATCTAAATAATATATGCTGTTGTGGAACCAGTATTGTTATCACACATTCAGGTGTTAAAAGAATATGCCTTTGTACTTTGCTTTGGACCGTGGTCAATAAACACTACTACTACTATCATCTTTCAAACTGGACAGCAAGACACCATATACCATCACATAGTAAGGTTACACAAATGTTTTTGCTAAGTTAAAGCTGAGCTGTATCTGATTTTTTATTTGTTTTCATATTGTGTCTAGGAAAGCTGTAAACTCAGTTCACAGGGTGGCACTGAGAGAGGTAAATGGATTGTTACACTGCTGAATAAAGGAGAAACAGAGAATCCAGTATGTGTGATCCATTGAGGGTAACGTCGAGATCGTGAGTTGTTGGATTTTCATGTTTTCGCCAGGCTGTGCCTCGCGAAAACATGAAAATCCAACAACGAGTGATCCCAACGTTATGCCCATTGGGCCACGTATACCCATGTAGGATAACCCACCCAGGATAAGCTTCACACATAGGAGAATTGGGAATCCATCAGGCACTGCGGTCTCAATTTTCCTTTCATTTAAACATATTTTATTTCTTAAAATACAATGCACTGAGTTACACAGGGATAATACAACAATTGGGAAAAGGGTTGTGCCCTATCCGAATCCCTCTTGCGAAGAAAAGACGGAAACAAGACAAAACAAAATTAAACGAAAAAAAATGCTTGAGAATAACAGTCACAAGACAGGGACAGATAGATGGACTCAAGCTCTTGCGTCTACATCATTATACTGTCATTTGCTACATTGATGTACATGTATGGACGACCTCATTTGCTAAGCCTTCATATGATCAAGGCCACTGTAAATAGTATGGAGTATGCTAACAAGTTGATTTATATAGTGGAATCGTTTTTCTTTAAGCCAGATTTTTTAGCAGAAAGTAAATTGTTACAGGTTAGATAATCATAGAAAATGTTATTAACCAGACGCTCAAGTACTTTAGAGTCATTACAGAGTAGTGAAATAGGCCTATAATTTTCCAGTAACTGTTTGTTTCTTTTCTTTAAAACGGGGCATACGTTGGACCTATTCCAGGGATAAGGCATGTTAAAATGCACGGAACTATCTATTGGAAGCGAGCCATGGAATATTCATGCCTTTGTTAACAAGGCTACTTCCTGTTACTCAACTAGTAATTGATTAATAGATGATGAGGTAAAGTTCTTTGTTGTTTTACCGCATTTGTGCTGAGAAACGCCGTGATACGAATGATCAGGGAAAGTACATTCATTTTGGTATTTCCTTATATTTTCGCGGAGATACGCCGATACAAGATTGATAGCTGAAAGTAGGGGCCTACCTTGGCATTTTTTCATGGAAATACTGAAGTAATTTTAAGCGGGGTGGGTGGGAGTACCTCATCATTTGTCAGAAAAAATTTCGAGGGACGCCGAGTAAACAGAGCAAGATTTTTTGCCGAAAAATGCATTGGGAAACTGTTTAAAATGAGAAAAATGGTCATGTCCTGGCGTTTTGACCCTCCCAGTGTTGGCTTAAACTTATTTTATTTCTTGAAAGAAAAAACGATTGGGGAGCAGGCAATGCCTATATGAGCCCCTCCCAGTGTAAACTATGAAGCTGTTGTATCACCCATATATGCAACATACATGTTTCAAGAAAACTGCATGAAGATAACTTGTTTTTGAAATCCGAAATGTTACTGGGTTTTTTTTAGAACATGTAATCAATTACATGAAACCTTCATACTCTACCGTCTTATCACAGGCAAGTCAACACAAATCGAAAAAAAAAACTCAAGCAAGCGGTAGGCCTACTAGACAAGCTAAGAAGACCAACACACACAGACACACACACACACACACACACACACACACACACACGTGTGTGTGTGTGTGTGTGTGTGTGTCTGTGTGGTGTGTGTCTGTGTCTGTGTCTGTGTTCTGGCACCACATGCAACTTTATGCAGTCAGCACCACCGGAAAGAGAATAGCAGGCAAAAGTGTCTATGTCTAACAAGCCTGTATGGTCTAACAGAAGTCCGATTTAAACTTCAGATGAGTGATATATTGTCCAACTATGTGTAAAAGGGGACCGTGACCTAGTGTAACAAAAGTTCGAGCTTCTAAAAAGCGGTTTTGTCAGAACAGCAGTGAAGATATCAAACCCATTCATTTACGATCCGTACATAAGGCTGTGCTTCGTCGTAAAACCAAAGAGTAAAAACTGGACCAGGACGTCCACGGTTGAAAAAGTTGCATTCCCGTGCACACGTCAATACAAAAACCCAATACAAATGGAGTAGCTTGTAACACCATTCATTTGCAAAAGGGCAGGTTGTCACCAAAATGGATTATTTGTGGTGCAATATAAGGTAACTAGAATTGATTTAATCATTTTGTCACTTATTTTAGGAAAGGCCTAACTGTTGTGTTTTGACGGGTAGGCTGTAGCATCAAATGTACCAACCTTTCAGCCGGAGGCCACTTTGTTACAATTTCCTGTCAGGACTCTTTTTAGACTAAATTCTGCTCTTTCTAACTGGCCCCTGGCTCCTTTCTATGATGACCGCCAGCAGTTTAGAATGTCGCTGTCATGGAAGAGACCTTATCACAACTGAGCTATGTGATAGCATATATATATATATATATATATATATATATATATATATATATATATATATATATATATATATATATATATATATATATATATATATATATATATATATATATATGCATTCAGACATTTTGGCAAATTGTGTAATATATTTGTGTGCAGAAGACCTGGTGCCACCCCATATCCCTTAAGCTGTCAGACACAATCTACCCCGCATGTATTTGTATTGTTCACTGATTTTGAACGCAGCTTTCGCTGTCGTGAAATGGCTTTGTTCTCCTCCTTGGATTAAACTTTCGGCTCATTCCAACAAGGGCATCGGCCAGGGTCCAATATTTTGCGCTCTTCTCTCTCTCTCTCTCTCTCTCTCTCTCTCTCTCTCTCTCTCTCTCTCTCTCTCTCTCTCTCTCTCTCTCTCTCTCTCTCTCTCTCTCTCTCTCTCTCTCTCTCTCTCTCTCTCTCTCTCTCTCTCTCTCTCTCTCTCTCTCTCTCTGACACGCTGGTATTATAAACTTTGGGATGGGGCATTAGCAATTGAATAAGCATGATACAAATATATTTCCGTGACCAAAACGAAGCAATCAACAAAATACTTGCATCAATGTCGTCAGCCAATACCATGGTGGTAAACCGCTTTCGTGCATCAAAATAACCCGTATTGAAACGCCTCATACCTAGGGCAGTTAAGGACAGGTAAGACACCAAAAATGAATCCCCCTTTAATCAAGATTGCCGTTGCCTTACCTTGAGGGTGGGAAAGGGGTTTCCCGTAGTGGCGTACTGGGGCTTTTTTATTTACCGTACTGGCGTACTGGAAGCCCTCTTATTTTACGTACTTCGTACTATCCAAAATTTTGAAAGATTTTTATTTTCCGTACTACGTACTCTAGAAAAATAATTACCTGTACCAATGTACTGAACCCCCCCCCCCCCCCGTTCTACCTTGGCAGCCACTTGGAAGCACACATTTCAAGACTGTATGGGATTACCAGTGGGCCTCAGAGAGTCAATGGTCAGTCGTGGGTTGATTAACTTCAGATAACCCCAGGTCGGCGTTGAAACATGTCTGAGTTGCGCTTGTATACAAGGAAAAATGCACGTGACACATACAAAGATCAAAGTTTTCTATTCTGCCCCCTTTATGTTTTAGCCAGGTTACAACTGCTGAGGTCCGTTACAAATGTGCTAGCTCCTGGTGCTCACCCACATATATTTCCTGATCTAGACAGTGATTGATTCATCGAAATCATGCTATACGGTAGTGTCGATTGTTCAGGCGAATCAACTAAGGACATTTTTGCTGCAGTTCAGTTGTATATCACTCAGACCAGACGCTTTGTTTACTGATATTTATTGTTGAATTTATTAATCTATTGTAATTTGTCATGTGATCTTAGCTTGATTGTTATGTATCGTCCTGTGTGTTTTGTACATAGCTCTTGTATGTCTGTATGTCTGGAGAATCCCTCGATTAGTCACTAAGTGGCTACTGGGCAATCCAGTTTGGGAAACAAATATGTTTATAATATAATAAAATCAATCCTAGCTCAAAATGTATTTGTGTTAGGATAACAAATCATGTATGTGTGTAATCCTCATACTCCAAAGAATTTATATATGTCCGTATTTGGGTGTCTGTGATGTTAATTGTTGAATAAACAATTGAAAGTCGACCGCAAAGCATCCACCCCATAAATGTCGATATAAGTAACTAATTATTTGTGATAAAATCATAATTACACTTGCATCTTCAACCTGACATATTGGCAACAAAAAACGATCCTGCGTTTTTTTTATGTTTGGTTTGGTTTTTCGGTTATCCATTCTCAAAGTTTGACGTTTCAAATTTCCCTTTGATTCCCAGGATGTTAATTATCTTCATTTCATAGAAAAAGAAAGAAGCAAAATTTTGAAAATCGCTGAATCGCTTTTGTAGTTCAGATATTACAGAATCGAAAGCCGTTAAACGAATTAAATTTCGCCAAATCGTTTTCTTGGAATAACCATTCTTGGGTGGGGTTCTCGTCCTATTATCTTTTCTGAGAAAACAAGCTTCAAAGGCCTTTGATGTTGATCCTTTGCCTCTGAAACAGTACAGTTTGCTCAAGTTGAGCTGATATTTGTACAAAACGTAGTAAACATCGTCCCCTAACACAATTGGTGAGGTTGTCAATCAATTCTTACATGAATAAAAGAGCCTTTGAAGTACGGAAAACATTATTCAGCGATTTGTCAAACGGCGACAGCGACAATCTGATTTTAAAGCGTGACGTCATGGAGGCGGCCCTTCGGCCCTTGACCTCAAGCTTGGCAACTAAAGTTGTGTTGCCCTGCATCGGTGGGGCGGTCCATGGGCGCTCGTGGTCAGTGGACGGATGGTGGGTTTGGTTTTCCGCCCCCCCCCCCACTTCTTCATCCCGTTTTTAGGGATGGTATTTTATTGTATTTACTCCTATCTGTATTCTTTATGTAGTTAGCTTGTTAGACTTGTCTGTACACTTTACTTAGTTAGCTTGTCATAATTTTGTAGTTATTTTCTCAAAGAGTTTCATTTTTCTTTCCAACCTGAGTTTTGTATCGCTATTTTGTGTGTTTTCTCTTCTGTTCCCGTTTATGCTTATTTCGATGTGTTTATCTGTACTTTTATTTCCCCATCCATGGGTTTCGATAAAATATTATTATGTACGTGGGTATTGTTGATGAAAGTGCCAGCCCCTCCTCCCCCCCCCCCCCCCGCCCGGCCTGTCTTTGGTGTGCAGCACCACTGGGGTAATCCATCGCGGCACGGCCTTTGAAGGGACATCGCCTGACGATTCCCGCTTCTCCTGAACATGTAAAGTCTCCCTTCATTAGAACGCAAAACAAGCAAGAAAACTAGAAAGTAAACCACTGAGGCTATGATAAGTTAGCATATTTGCATCTTTTCCCTGCCCACAAGCATACTTTCGGTATGGCGCCTTATTTCGCATTGCCGCCCAGATACCACTCTCCTTTTGCCATGAGCCGTTGCTACCTGCAACCACGTGACAGGCTGTTAAGTATGATTGACTGGTGGCATTGTTCCGTTTGGCGGCTGAAAACCAAAAGAAAGACACATGGACGTTCCGATGTCCACATGCCTGTGTTGTTTGGGGGTTTTTTCTCATATTTCTACTTTAGTAAAAAGCTTGAAATTTTGACAACCAATAGAAAGGACATTCATCTTGTAAAAACCGCTAAAATCTCAAAATCGGCCATGCAAAGGATTTTGGTGTCTTATCTGTCCTTAAATCAGAGTTCTCAACACAAGCTGATGTACTTTGATACTCTGGACATATAGATACCATACGAATTTATAGGACACCCCTGATCCATTGAATCTTTACAATTAAATCTCCTCTCTCCCTTCTGATAGCGCCTTCTTCTCATAGCACCAACCTTTCTTTGAGCATTTTTATCCATAGCCCAGTTTGTCATGTTCACGATACACCTCTGATCCGATTGACCACAGAGCAAAGCCTGTGGTGGCAGTTCCAATTTGATAACATGGACATCATTTGTCGCATTCGTTCCCCATAAAGTTTATAGGTTCCAGGTGCATGTCAAAAGTTTATGGCCTATGTCAAACACAAATGGGGTTTGTTTATTTGTTTGTATGTCTTATTTTTATGGACTACATTGGAATACCTTTGATAAAATGAAGATACTTCTAATTAACTGCAATTGTAGTTACCATCTACACTTTTAACGCTGTTTTGCGTGTCAATACGCAAGACCATTTGTTACTCGTGTTAGTTGTTGAAAGGATCTTTTCAGTGATATTGCTTTAACTGTGATGCGGAAGCAGTGATTGAATGTACCAAGTCATAAACCAGTGAATTATGGACCTGTATGGACAACCCATAACTGCTGGTTCCTATTGGATGAACGCCATCAATATGGTACTCCGATCGATATCATCTATTTTTTTTTATAACGTGACTGATCTCTGGTTGTGTGCATATGCAGGCGCCAACTCTCTGGTGGCGTTTCTGCTTCTCTACAAAAGGGCGGCACCGAGTACTGCCTGGCTCTGACTGAGAACTTCCACAGCAGCAGTAGCACGCTGTGTCGCTCGGACTCCGGGACAGTTGTTCGCGGTCAAGTGGCTTCCGCGGAAGGGACGACTTGTCGTGGTTAATCAGTAACTGCGATTGAGAAACAACCACTTCAGATTTATCGATTGCTAACCGGAACAAAGAGCAACTGGCTACTGACAAGGGCACCTTAACAGAAATCTGCATACAGCTGAGGCACACTTGCTGATCAAGAGCTGAAAAGGATATACAGTCAAAGTTGCCAAAATATCACGTAACATCCTCTCAGAGCAACGACGACTGGACCGGTGTGGCTGCTGTGCCAAGTGTTAACTTCATTAAACGTAAAATCCAGGTGTGAATGATTGTTACTGAAAGGCACCTGCACATTACAAGATATTCCTTTCTCTTTGAAGTTGGGTGGTGGCATAAACAAACTTTATCAAAAAAAGGAAACCACCAAACACTACCGTCGTGTTTGATATAAACATTTACAGCATAATTGCTACATCAAAGGTTTATTTTTGCTGGATCTATACAGGCAGACTTTGATGGCCACCTCTCTATTCGTGACAACTCTGCGTTGGCATATATCGAATTGAGCAGTTTGCCGGTAGGATACTGTGACTATATTAGATCTGTACTGTCTGAAAAATCAAAGGGAATACTTGAACAATTGTTACATGTTTACATCTGTGTGCCATTCAAACGATCAAGAAGAAAAGTGATTTTCTGTACTTCTTCGAGGACAATCCGGTGCGTTCATAGTCAGCCATATATTAAACTGTATTTTCTCTATTTGCTCTACGAAACAAAATTGTTCAAGATGAACGCAGAACTCTACGGATGTTCATTGGCTTCATTTGTGGCCGAGATAGTATTTTTCTTGTTTAAAGTGGGATCTTCCATGCTTGAACCATCTGTACGACTCTTTATTTATCAAGCGGTTTGTCTCCAAGAATTTAATGAGGACCAAACATGTCATCTACTAACGAAACTGTCGCAAAGAGAAAATCTGGTGCAGGGCTTGGCTACCAACTATATCATGGCTTACAAAATCCTCCTCAATTTGCCTGCATTATTGCTCGGCTTGTTCTGTGGCGCGTGGAGCGATAACGTCGGCCGCAAACTGCCAATCGTACTTCCGTGCTTGGGGGCTATACTGGCAGTGTTGTTTTACATGGTCAGTATGGTCAACTTTATCCCCTCCCTGCCATTCGTTCTGGCTGGTGCTGCGGTTAACGGAGCTTTTGGTAAATCAGCAGTTATTACCATGGCCGTTCATAGCTATCTTACTGATATCACCAGCAAGGAAAATCGAACACACAAGTTAGGAAAACTACTCGCTATGAATTTCTTTGGGTACTTTGCTGGCTCACTGCTTGCTGGTGCACTGTTGGAGGTATCTACATTCGATGTGATTTTCTGTGTGGTGGTTTTCATCAATTTTTTAGCTGTCATAATTACATTGCTTTTCATGCGCGAGAGTTTGCCTGAAACAGAGGTCAACACAGGAACGCCTAAAAAGAAAACGTTTCCATTCAAACTCAATCACGTAAGTCAGTCTGTTTCTGTTCTTATAAAACCTAGAAAAGACAGAGTTCGGTGTCATCTGATATCGTTATTTGCCATAGTTATGTTTCATCAACTCTGCAAGTCCGGAGAAGTTGACATCACTATGCTTTTTGTGGAGCGGTCACCCCTGAGCTGGCGTAAAGCCTTATATGGCTATCTGTTGGCCGCTGATTATGCCTGCCTGGGAATGGCTGTATTTTTTCTACTCCCGTTACTGACCAAGTACGTACTACTTAGTGATCTGACATTAATCCTGATAGGAATATCATTCAAAATTGTGAGACTTTTAATCATGTCGTTTAGCACTGAAACTTGGATGGTATTTTTGTCTGTGGTTGTGAGTGCACCAAGTGCTATGGTTATATCTGGAGGCAAATCTCTTATCAGCAAAATAATTGCAGATGACGAAATTGGAAAAACTTTCTCATTGCTATCTTGCGGCGAAACTGTTGCGAACCTTTTGGGATCGTTAATTTTCAACAACGTTTACAATGTGACGTTGTTTCTATATCCTGGTTTCACTTTCACAATGGATGCCGTCTTTTACATTGTTGCATTTTTCTTGGTGTTGGTGCTGGCGCAAGATTTTAAGCTGACTCAACAGTGTAATCTTCTAGAAGGTGTAAAGGACCCTACCACATACGGGGCAGCCACTGGAGATACCGACTATCTGGCCAAAAAATTGGCTCAATTTGATGATGACCCTACAGATCCCGACCCGGGAAAAATTATCCCAACTGGACTAGAAACCAAACTAACAACAAGGTTAGACTTTCGGAAAGACGAGAAACATGGGAAATAAGTAATATCGATTTTATGAGAGGCGTGTAATGATTCAGTGATTTACTGATGTGTGATTAAATCGTATCCATACCCATGCATTGCTAATGGTGTTCAACGTGCTCTGTTTTATGCCTTTTATTTCTACAAACTTCAAACGTCACAGTTCCACTCAACAGAATGAAATTTAATGTCCAACGTAAAGACACGGGATCAAACAAATGAGAAGCGTTCAAATCTATATGCAATAGGTGCGCAGGGATTGGCAGATGGTGTGATTACTGATAAATCTGTAGAGCTTACTCCTAACTGCCCTAGGCTGTTTGCTCATCGCTTGGTATTGATTGGACGGATACACTTGTTTTCCATGTTAACATATCACAGGCGCCTGCCGAGTCCCATATTTAGTGCTTCTTACCAACGTGTAATCCTTCTGTGCATGTGTGGCTATAAAGTCAGATTTGCAATTGGCTCATGAGGGTTTTAATAGCTGTCAAGAAAGGAGGCCAAAGGGATACACAGATAAATCAGGACAATGCTATCTTATTGTTCTAAATTCACGAAATGCTACAACTTTGCACTACACAAGTATACATTTTCCCTAAATGTAGCTTAATTTTTAGCTTCCAACGAAAAGATTACAGCTTTTTCTCAACTTGAAACACTTTTCCATCAATATCTTGTTTGTCATAGCTGTTTTTTTAAAGCGACCACTTACAACACAGGACTTGTATGTTGTTGAAATTGGACAAGGAGGTAATGATTATGTTGACTGCAGATTACATTTTAGTTTCCTTGTCGCATAAATTAGTTTTACTTGCCTTTGCAAATTGAAATTCCAATAGCCAATCATTCGTAGAAATGACTGCCAATTATGCCCCTTTTTGTTAATATACATTTTAATCGTGCATTTTTTGTCAACACATTCAACGTTTATTTACAGTTAGAAATGCTAGATCAGCTACCACTGTTGATTGCAGAAAGTCTATCCAAACGTGATTTTGTAGGAAAAATGAAAAGATTTTTGATTAAGCTTCTATCTGAAATTTTTATTTTCGCTTGTGTGTATATGGATTCTGACTACGAAGAACTACAAGGAGCTGCCAAGAACTGCTATCCCAATAATATCACCTTGAAACTGAAACTTGAAACTGCTTTCCCACTATTTGCAAACATCTCGAGCAGTGTGAAAATAAGGGAGTTGATGCACTTTGCACTTGGTGACCTTAAAATCCTGGATTCTCATTGGTCGAGAATGGTCACGTGACCAGTCTCCTCATTGGACGAGAGAGTAGTCACGTGACCATAGGGCGGGAATCAAAAGTGATTTGCAAAAGAAAATGAGGTTCTTACCTTTGCATGAGCGTGTTTTTTTCTTGTTCGGTTTAACTGGCAACAATGCAAGTTGTTTTAGGATCACAGGGGCATAGACCACCAGAAGGCAATATTTCAAATAAAGCCTTGCCAGCACCATCCCTAATGCCTGTGCATGTGGCCCTGAAAAGGACTACATTTTGGTGTTTTATGGTTTTTTGTTCCTGTACAGCAGAGTTTCCGTTTATCTATTTTTTTTTTAATCCTACATTGGAATTTTTAGTCCTATGATGAATATATATGTATATACAAACTAGGACCTGTTCCCCCTGAAACAGGTCTTGGTTGTTTGCTTCCTCCTCCTGTAAGTTGGCAAATGTACCTATGTAAGTAGGACCTATATTGTGGTCAAGGTATTGATAGTATTGAGTGTAGTCATCATCTTGTTTGATTGGATCCACCCGGCAAATGGCCTGCTCCTGTGGCAGGTTCTCTTCTTCATTACTGATTTCATCAATACCAATCTCCTGGAGCTCCCACTGATCGCTGCCGATGCTTACAATATCTAAATTGTTACTGCTAACATCAGACATATCATGTGCCATCCCTTGGGGTGGCTGCTGAGGTTAGCCCTTGGGGTGGCTCTGGAGCTGGGCCTTGGGGTGACTGCACATCATAATAAAACCCAGAAAGAGTTATAACAATTGAAAGCATGATAAATATATTAATCATCTTCTTTTCTTTACTTGATGTTTTTCTCAAAATAGTAGAACAGCAGGATAAAAATCTTAAGATGATTGTAACTTAAAGCAGCAGTTATGCAGGGACAAAAATTCTACAGTTTTGTGTTAAAAGGGTTCGAATCAAAGGGCACAAAATAACATAATCACTTGACAGGGATACTCATGTGCAAAACAAAAGCATTAAAAACAGCATCTGTTCTAGTTAAAACCTCCATGTCTGAATATTTAACTCATTCCAATATAAGAATTTGATGAAAAGAAAGAAAGAAAGAAAAAAAACGACATTGCAGTCAGTGGAGAGTACTTACGTACTTCACTTACAAGTATTGTGATTGCAGTAGTGAAAATGAAATGCACATGCACATGCTGCATGTTGTTCAAAGGGATGCTGGACATGACATACTGCCACCACTCATCGCAGCTTTCCATTGTCTTCAGTATTTGGCTCTCTTTAAAAGTGTCTAGATTGTTGGTGTTTTTTGCCTTTTTTTTTTTTTTTTTTGGTCAATATTTACACTGTCTTGAAGATTTTTAAACCGCTTTGGAGATTTTTTCCATTTCCCATTCCTCGAGTGGGAATCATGGCAGTATCTGGCATGCTGGTGGTCTCCATCTCTGATTCTCCAGGAAGCAGAACTGCCAGAATACTGTTAAGACTGCTGAGTTCGAGGTTTGTTAATTGCATGTTAAACGTCGCCATTGTGCTTGATAATAAGTGTAGGTGAAGTGCAAATTCTTTGGCTTTTTTATACAGTAAAATTTTAGAACATTCTAAAATTCAGAACATAGAATCAGATCGTCACTTTCACATGGGAAAGAATTTGCGTTCTAAAATGTTTAAAATTTCCTTCTAGAATTTACCAGAACAAAATGAGGGTTAACACTTCTTTTTTTTTTTTTTATCTATCAGGCACTTTAAATTACCTTGGGGTCTGAGACCTTGAGAGTACAGTGTGAAACATATTACTCCACTTGACTTTTTGACACTTGATTGACAACACGTCTAGACAGCAGACCTGTTAAAATGTTTTTCATTGTTAATGGGCAAATGTCGAAAAACCAATCTCACTGTCACCAAACCACGGGGAAACATCATTTTTGAGCAAGTTACAGGGCCTGATGCAATAATTACCAAGGTTTATTAGCATTGAAGAGACCTGGGCACAGTAATCAATAGGTGGTAATTTTTTAAAGATGTAATTTAGATCTAGATTTTTGTATTATTGTTGCTATTGTGTCAGACTAAATTGCCATCACAACTACACAAGCATGGGAATGAAGTGTGATACTGCATTCTTTCCGTTTAAAATTTTGACACTTGATTGTAAACACATCTGGATAGTATATGTATTTCGGTTTTAATTTTTTTTACTGTTAAACAGCAAGGGAGAAAAACACTTGAATGCCACCAGATCATGGAAAAATGTTACTGCGCAATTCAAATGCAGGGCCTGATTCACTAACTGTCAAAAATCTTTTGTTGGCATGTTATGGGTTGTACTTTCATTTAAAGGACATAATTCACGTCTTGGTTATTCAATTACCCCCCCCCCCCCAGATGTGGCTGCTGTAACAAATGCATCGAACAATACACTGGTCCCAAAATCCCAGTGCTGATGTACAGAATTGTAAAACTTAAATATGAGTCATTTGTGTGTAATGGTCATTTATTGCTTGATTTCCTGTACAACTAACAACACTGTTTAAATGTGGATGTATAGGAGTTTTGTGACAATCTACACATGCACAAATTCCCATCTTTCGTTAAACAATTTCGGTCAAAACTGCAGGAAAACATATTCCTTTGACATTCCTCACTGACATTTGAGTAACACCACATGTTGGCACAGGTTTGGTAATTCTTATCTTCCTCTGAATTCTTTACCTGTATACCAGGGTAAAGGTGCGGTAAACAGATTTTATGAGGTAATTGATGATGCCTGAGAACTTTTGCCATTTTAGATAACATGGAAGATTCTGGGAATTAGTTTTAGAATGTTTTAAGGACATATACCGCTTCTAGAAGACTGCAAAAATGCAATCACAAAATACCCTCTCCTCAATTCTTTTAAAGATGCTTAATGCACGCCATTCTTTTTCCATGCTCACCTTTTCCGAGAATATTCCTTTCTTCCCTATAAATACACCCAACAATCTCTGTCAATGTATACCCTTCAAAGGTCTAAAGCAATAATTTGAGCATTGAAGCTGAGAACGCCTAACTAGACCGATTTCAACATCACTGGGATGATCTATCTTTAAAAAAAGTACAAGCCTTCCAGAAATATTATCAAGAGTTTCTTTTGTAGCAGCAGACGCTTATTTGTGCAGAACACAATCACCATTTGACCATTATAGGATTGATGAATTTAAAATTATCATGGCTTTTCCTGAAAGAATCTTCCACCACCAGCAGAATTCTACCAAAGGCATCATGGATGGTCCTTTACGATCCATAAATCCAAATGTATTCAAGCTTGGAAAGCTATGCACAGTAAAAATGTTCAAAGACGGGAAGAATTAGAGGCTAGAGTAACTGCTTTTCACATATATAATAATATAATACATCACCTGGAATCTCACGGAAAAATCCGATTAGCACTTGACATAAGGAAATAGCGTTTTGAATGGCTGCAGCAGTTGGACGAATCTCACAAACAAATGCGTCGCATGGTACACTGTTTGCAGATGCGAAGTTAAATATTACATCAATATTGAATTCATGTAAATAAAAGAAAAAAAACCACCACCAGCCATTTGAGAACTTCAGTTTCATTTTTTTTTTCACAGACTAAACTGTTACAGATTATAAAGGAGGATGGAATAGTGTAAAGAGTCCATTTTTTTTTAAAAAGTGACACAAGAAGATACTCTGTTTCAGATGCGACTAGTTTCCATTTACCAGCTTGAATCATTGGTTGTGTGGTTCATGCAGGCAAAATATTCAATGCCTTGTCATTGAATGGAATTTCTGTAATTGTTCAATTGCTGAAGATAAATATTATTGTAGTAAGTGTGGTGGACAAGATAGAGAATGAAGGTAATGTCATTGCCCATTGCTGGCAAAGTGTTTTGGAGCTGGAGATTACACATGCAAGACTTGTAAAGAAAAAAGTTTTACCAAACAGCATAAGGAAAATTAGTGAAAGATGTCCACCTTTATCTGGACAATGCCTGTGACAGGCATAGTGATACACGATTTTAAGACACACATTTGAATGAAGTAGTCTTCCATCTTAAAGAACAGTTACAGAAAAGAAAAGCTCTTAAATTTCACTTAATTTTACAGGCAAGAATGATTAAACAGAATCCGATGGATGGGAGAAAAATGGAAACAATTCCAGCTTTCCATAGCGCAACAATGACCCTGCTTGCCTTGGTCGATATTGAAGCAAAGGTGAAAGAGGCATACAGCTATTTGCTCGGCAATATGGAAAAATTTGTCGATGAGGGCTCTTGGTGGTGCTTAGAGAAAGCACTTCACTTGATTGTAAAAGTGCGAACTTTATATACCAGCAGGGGCTTATCATATGTTCTCACCCCAAAGTGGATTGTTCATTCCCATTCTGTCATAAATGTGAAAAATCAGGATGAAAAATGTTTCGTGGGGGCTGTTTTGTTGGCTTTGCACCCAGCATCCACCAATGCAGAGAGAGTGAGCAAGTGCATTGGCTATCAAACGTAACTGGACTTTACAGGCATTTCATCTTAGTAAAAATAAAAAACATTGCCAAACTTCAAAAGTTGAATACTTGGCTGTCTATCAGTGTTGATGGTCTTGAGGGACAAACGTTGTTTCCTATGTCACTGCCAGGAGAAAGAGCTGACATATAGATTTGTTGCATCTAAAGGACAGGTATTATGTCTGGATTAAAAATATGTTTTTGCTGAGATCCCGCAAAACTAAGTATAATCGGAAAATGTACTTCTGTTCATATTGCAAAACACCTTTTGTAAAAGAACAAAATGCAATAGAACACGAATCGACATGTAAGACATTTGGTGCACAGAGAATCAAGATGCCAAAAACCAGGCAGTGTTTGTAGATTCAAGAACATAGAAAACAAATAGCGAGCCCCCTTTTCTTAATTTATGCTGATTTTGAGTCTACTATTGTTCCATGCAATGAAAGCTGAGCCACTCAAACTATGAAACAGAGCCTTCGTATTTCTTCAGGATTTTGCATATACTCCGCATGCAGAGACAAACTTTGATTTTCCTCAGACTAGTGGAGCTTGTATGAGGGGAAAATGTTGATGATACTTTTTGATGCAACTGAAACTGGAAGTTTGCAGAGTTGCCAATGTACTCGATGATTGTATGCCTATCATGATGACACAGGAAGACAAAAACAAATTTAGGCAAGAACAGACTTGTCACTTTTGTGTAAAGACAATATTTACACAGTCAGATCATTACCACTTGAATAGATTGTATCGAGGTGCAGCACACAGACATTGTAATATACAGGCTTACTTCAAAGGTAGGAAGATAAGAGACATGTTGGACCTTCTGATTAAAGGTAAAAGAGATTACAAATCAGAGATGATGCTGCACACAACCACACAGAAACGTCCCATTCCAAATTCATCATTGCTGCACCTGTGGTGATTCACAACTTGAAAGGATATGATGCTCACATAGGATGGAAGCTGTTGGAAAAATTGACCTTGGAGAGGTAAAATGCATTCCACAAACTTGTGAAAAGGCCATTTCTTTTTGCTTGGGAAATACTCTCTTTACAGATTGATTTCAGTTTGTGAATCACAGTCTGGATGAACTAATTGTGAAGGACTCCTACGAGGGTGATGCTAAAACAGTCAGCTACAGAGTGTGATGCAGTCTGTTGACGCTGCTGAACAGCTGGATGAATCGAAACTGGGCACTTCAACTACTCCTGCCAAGAACACTGGCTTCCACAAAAGAGCAAAAGAGGCCAACAAACTGGGAGCTCCAACTGATGGGACCTCTGAATGTTCCCATATTTAAACAATAGAGACTGGTGTTGAAAGGTGTCGATGCTAGAATCAAACTTCACAGGTCAACATCGTCATTTCACTTGATGTCTTCAGCCACTGACACATTCAAGATGTACATACACAAAGCCATTCTTTTCGGATGCAAGGTAAAGGTGGAAGGCAGACCGTGTATGAAGAGCATCAGAAACAAGCACAGCCAAATATCCTACCAGGAGGGGTGTTATCCAGACGTATGTGTTGCTTGGTAACATTACTTCTGAACACGTGCAGGATCTGCTCGAAGACAAAATTCTGAGAAGAATCATCATTGGTTTTGTGGACAACAATGTGTGCGATGGCTCACTCAGCACGAATCCTTTTCGTTTCGAACATTACAATTTAACAAACTTGTCACTTAGAGTTTGGGGGTGATACGCTGCAAGTGTTAAGACCCAACTTCACACTAGGTATAAACATCAGGGAATTTCTGAGCCGCTACTCGGGGATTGGAAAGCTTAAGGAAGATTTTTAGAACAATATCACACAAGAGACATTGCCAGCTAAATCGTTGACCTTCCCTTAACTTCTTCATTTCACCACCATGTTAAATTGCACGTTTTTCAAACTGGACCTGTGTGTGTTTTTTGTTTTTGATTTTAGCTTTGAACCATACAAAATAAGGTCCACACCCCTGAAAAGGCCGGCACTGTTTGTGAAGTTTGGGGCCAACGGCACTCGAATGCTTACATCGTTTGAATCATATTTTTGATGATCTAACTTACCACAGACCTAAATCAAGGTTTTCCTGGCTATGAATTCTCTTTATCTGTATTCTGGTACACTCCCATGTTGTTTCAGAAACAATTCAAAATCATTATTAGCAGTTTTACTTGAGTTTGTTTTTTTATTAGCTATGCACTCGTGAAAAGCACAAAACATGCCAAATTGGATGTATGTAACAGATTCTTTCTTCCCACTCCCATGCCTACCTGAGTGAAGCTCCCAGATATTTTTGATCGGCCTGAAAGGAGTGCTCACGTGTCCCTTCTTTGACGGGTGTTGGTGTTTGTGTAATGCAAAACCATGTTGTTAAAGGTGTACTGTACCTTCTAAGCACAGTACACTTTTGTCTATAGAAGATAACGGGGAAACTATGACAAATGGCGTACCCGAACGCGCCGGACGGTTTGCTCCAGGTCTTGCAAAAAGCTTCTTAGCTAGCGAATTGCTGACAATTAATTACAGTGTATATTATCTCCCATATACTGGTGGTTAGATTTGGTCTGTCCTACATGCATGTTGTATTGCACTCTGTCGTGTATTTTTGCAGAAAATACTTTGATGTGTTACTTGTAATTGGTCACCTTTACTTTCGTTTTACATTTTTTTTGTGTTGAGTGCAAGAAGTCTTAAAAGGACATTCATACAGGACCACAGTAAATGTAAACAATCCTTGGCACTCAGAAATGGGGGGGGGGGGGGTAATCTGCCATTTTGGCACCAAAGTGACTTCATAGTCTTTTCATTTTACCATACATGTAAAAAAAAAAGATTCGGCAGCAAAACGTTTAGCTCATTCTTCAGTGACCCAGATTACAGGGTTGCTCATCACTAAAGCTGTATTTGATAAACTGATATTTTTGTTAGTGCTACGCGGAGCAAGTCGCACATGTATGATTTTCGTACGCGTGTTTGCAGGTTAAATTGAGTCCACGCATTTCGAACTTAATCTTGAACTTGTCCCTTCATATTGCTGGACTTCGTGATTTATTATTGGCCATTCAGAACTTCACAAACGACCAGAATCTCAATCGGACACCATATAATGCAGTACCCAGTTTGATTCAGTGTCACTCGATAGGGGGATGTCTGCCAGTTCGGGTATTTGTGGCAAACCAGACACTTTTACAACAATTTCTATAAAGTAAAACTTGTAATGTTGCCTGATACAAGATTTAGACAATTCGATTTGAACTTATGGTAGCTTTTTCATGCCAGATGCTCAAATCGAGTTGAAACCGATAACGGTAATTAAAGGGGAAAAAATCTAATCGCGAAATATTTTTATGGGTAGCAGTAAGAACATTTAGCTCTAAATCTTCTTTCGACTGCTTTTTCTCCTAATCCATGGTACGTGTTTCATGATTTCAATTCGAATTCCACACTCCAGAATAAAAAGCTCGTCGGGCAATTTTTATATGCTGGGTGGGAATAATGTGCTTTATATTACTACAGCAGCATGCTTTGAAGAGTTCATTGTTTTGCCCTTTGCCTGTAATTTAATGGTAGGCCTGTGTCTCTCACATGTGTGAAATTTTGGATAGGTGCACATAAATGGTTCCATATGTTTGTCAGAAAAGGACGAACGTTTTTCAGAAAAGTATAAACTTTGAAATGGAAAGAACTGAAAACAAGAAAAAAAAAGAAAGAAAGAAAAACAAAACTGTCCACCGCCTTCTCTGAGACGGAAGACATCCAAGTGAAACGCCACCAGTGGGGATTATTTTCAATCAAACACATGGTTTGCTCGAGCGGCGTCGGCAAAATATCCTGTGAATTCGCACAGCTTTCGGAATTACCATTTTGTGTTCGGGACAATGCTAAAGTGAAATAAGCTTTTGCCCCCAGCGACCGTAATTCATGCATTTTGACAAACTCCGGATATTGGAAAATTTATTGTAACAATAGGATTATGATTGCATTGGGGTTCGCATCTTGTTTGCTTTTCACTTGTTTTTATGTGAAACCACAGCCTCTGACATGCCAATCCCATGATGTCTACCTAACACGTGCCAATCTTATGGCTCCCATACAAGGTACGTCAAAAGTCTGCACTGTTAATATACACTCACAGTGCAACTAAAGGCACGCGATTTCAACATACGCACTCTATGAGGTTTGTTTTGCTTTGAATGAGAGGTGAGGTTCAACAACATATCCAGGATCAAAGAATCAAATTTATTGGGTATGTGTGAGCACAGGACTATCTTTGAATAACCACGCACGGTCCGAGCATGCTTTACCAGGTTAGCCCTGATGAAACCAATTAAAAACGTATAACCGATTTGAACTCAAAATCATGATGTTATGGCCAATGACCCCAATTTCTACCTAACAAAGGCATGGAGCAAACGATGACAACAAAGCTTTACGAGATTATCTGTCAAGCAATCTGATATTCGGGGGCAAATCAGTGCGTTACAAACGGATCTATGGAAAAATGTTCTTACTGAGGTAGGTCATGACCTGTGCAAATAAAGGTCCATATCAAAAGTACCAGCTACAAAAGTTCTAGATGAGTCTTTAATATATATATATATATATATATATATATATATATATATATATATATATATATATATATACATATATATATATATATATATATATATATATATATATAAGCTTATTGTCCGTAACCATGGGGTCCATGGCATTAAAATAGTACCTGAACACCTTGGGTACCCCTTCGACTTTAGCTTGTTTGGCAGGTGGGTGAACGACTGTTTTTGCTGTCTCGGAAATTTTGTAAGCTTTGATGATTTTTTTACTTCTCTAAAAGCACTGGCGATATTGCACAATGATATAGAGATGTCGCCAAATAAGACGCATTTAGCGATATCGATAAATAAGTGAATTGCTCTGTGCATGGTAATTGTACTGTGTTTGTGCAGTGAATGCTGCGAAGGAGTGAGCATTAAACCTGTAGGCCTGCCTGACTGTTAAGTTTGACCACAAAATTAATTGTTAGCATACCCTGTCTTCACAGCCTAATGATAAACCCGTTGACAATGCCAGAGAAGATGATCAATTCTAGACAGAAACCTTTGGGAAGGTGAAGCCATCTTCCCTCCAAATCGGCAGTCATATGGGACAAAAATAGGATAGGAAGTAGAAATATATATCGCTAAACGAGTTCGCTAAATGAGTTAGCGATATCTCTAAATGATTTGGCGATATTTCTAAAACATTTATTGCTAAGTCATTTAGTGATATCCCGAAATGTGTATGATTTTGCGGTATTGCCAAATTATTTAGTGATATCGTTAAATCATTTGCCGATATCGCTAAATTACATGTTAAGTAATGGCGCTAAATCCATAGGCCGTTGGTGACAAACGTTCGGCAGCAGCCATCTGGTGGCCACCAGATAGTCAGTCAAGGCCGTGACTTAGTAACTCACGGTCCGGAGCAGAGAAGGTGATCCATGTAGATGTGACGTAATTAGACCTATCATACAGTTACCATTGCCTGTCCACGCCTTACTATCTCGCGGCCACGGGATAGTTGCTGGTAATTTTTCATCCACGATCCTTCCGGGGCTCCGTCGATCTTTCTTTTTTCCTTTTTTTTTGGGGGGGGGGAGGAGGGTGAGGGGGGATATTCTATCATATAAGCAAGGAGCAAATCCAGTTAGGCATTACATGTGGTTATTTGTCCTTGTATTATGTAATGTACAGTTGTACATAGACACACGAATAATGTTACTTTCTCCATGTACATTACAACTCATCTGCATTAACCAAAAGGGCTCTCTCTCTCTCTCTCTCTCTCTCTCTCTCTCTCTCTCTCCTCTCTCTCTCTCTCTCTCTCACTCTCTCTCTCTCTGGGGTGGACACTCCCTATAGTGGGCAGGTGTTCACAGTCCCAAGGGTGCCCACTGCACAGACGCTTTAATGTGTAAGTAGACCTCCGAATTGTCTGTCTTTATGATTGAACTTTTTATATTTGAGTTTTAAAATGTAAAATCCCTTGAATTAGCAAGGTTTCAAATATCTCCTAGGCAATTTGTTCACAGTGCATTTAACTTAGTAAGTCTCTGGTTTAAAAGCCCTTGGTCTTGTAGAAAATGAGAGAAAAAACTCCGAAGAAGTGTGTAATAAAAAGTTCTCAATAAAATACAAAAAAATCTCTTCCTGTTCAAGCTAAAAGTTTTGTATGTACTTCATCGGATGCACCATAATCATATATGTACCAGTAACAGTTATAATTATCAACTTTTGTGTTTTAAAGGTTTGAAGATGTTAAAGATTTAAAGTTTGCAATATTGCAGCAGGTGACTAGAGTGATATTCTGTTTGGCTGTGGAGGTAATGGTAGAACCGTGAGGAACTTAACCTTTTGGATGTGGTGATAACAGACACCGGAGATAAAATTTTGAGATGCTTACTGTTTGATACCCAAGTGCGTTCTTGTTTTAAAATCAAGATTGGTTTCCAACACACTTGACATATGCAAATGTATGAACAAAAGAAGATAACCAAGGAAAGTATGTCCACTTTGTATCCTTTACACTGCGACCTCCTGTTGGGGTATGCTGCATGTATAAGACAGACTGATGTTGTGGCCTTCTGTTGGTAATAAACACTGCACATAGACAAAGAAGTACGTAGGCACGGCTGTTGGGGGGGGGGGGTTCATTGTTATAAACCATACTGTACTTAATCTGGTCATTACCTAGTGCCTGCTGTGTGGGGAGCTGAAACAATCGGTAATACGAGACATGCAAATTAATTTCCCGCCACAAATGCATTCCTGATTGCCTAGTCTCGCTTGGCGAGACATAGCGAGATAAGGGTCGGTACATGTGTGGACAAGCGGGACATTACTAATGTTTAAGAAATAAAGAATATATATCAATGGCAGATGGAATTTTTTTCTTATATATGACTCGGGAAGTACCAGATGAATACCAGTTTGGCATTTGTGAACTTAAGTTTTTCAAAAAAAAAAAAAAACCCGATAATTTTGTGAGAAATGAGCCCATGGCCATGTCTGTGACAGTGATGTAACCAGCACCTCCCCCGTGATCGCCAGGCGTCAAACCCGTGCATTGTGGCCGGAAATTAAAATGCATGCGCGTATTTTGACACTGCATGTGCAGGGTTTCATTGAAAATTTCTATTGTGTTACATTGATATTGTATCTATCCCATTGGACATCATGCGTTTTTACTACTGAAATTTCAGAATTCCACCTGCACACATGCGACACCCTATGCAGTTACACAGATGTCTTACTTTGCAGAATAACAATCTAATTATGCAATGTGACGTGCATCCACAATTAACAGATGTAGTCATCTTACAAAAATACACATTTATCTTCAGTATTTCTGTAAATATGTTTATGCTTTATTAAATAGAATAAAGTGTAATTAATTATCTTGTTAGAATTTGGCAGCTCAGTAAAAAAATGTTTATAGGTGTAAAACATTTTGATAAATATTTGTTTTAAAATGTGTTCTGGGATGCTTTTAACCCTATTTAAAACTGAGTTTTTTGTGGGCAATTGTTGCATAGTAGACATCTTTAATTTGTGAAGCTTGGCTTTCACCGGGAACAGCCGTAAAGCATAAATTTTAAGTGATTCTTTTTCTGTTCACACATAATGAAAAATTATGCTTCTAACTTGGATTTATATTTTCGTAATATTGATTCATATTGGAATGTAATTTGGCTATAAAAAAAACTATTGTTTAATCAAACAATAATATTACATATGATTGCATGCATAGATAATTGCTCTATCCCTTAGTTTACGTTTAAGTCGAACGTGTGTGCAAATCATAGAAAAAAGTCACGTGACTTTCAGTTTCATTTACAAGTGGCAGATTTGAGCTCCTGATTTTTTTCTTTTTTCTTTTAAGATTTCTCCTCATCATACAAGAAATAGCAGATTATATGGCCAGATCGTAAATATGAGAGAATGTAAATACCGAATCTCTAAGATTCTACAGTTTCAGACTTAATTGGTGAGTTTTTGTCAATCTCAAACTGGATTTCCTGGAAAGGTGTATAATATAGCATATGGAACAGCGCACTGAGGACCACGTTTGAACTGTTGGACAATAGCCCGTGCAGTGTTCACGACTAGGTCAGTTATGCGCTTGGTCTGGGTGAACTACATGTCATGAAAATGCCACGATGTGTCGTGTTAATTGACGTGCAATGCCCCCACAATAAGAAGGACAAAACGGTAGCATGCTATAGCATAGAGGACGGTAACTTATACCTATGTAAGAATTGCAAAGACACAAGGCGCCAGTTCAGTCTCGGGACAACATAACTCATCTGAAGCAGAGTGTCTTATCCCAAGAAAATAAAAGTAATGAGATTGAGACACATATTAAGCCAACTGATATCGATGACCAAAACAGCAGTATGTCTGGTATGGAAAATGCAAAGAATGATGCCTCCACTGACAACAAACATGATGTGTTATTTCAACCACTGCTTGCTTATATGCTATTTAGCTTGCAGAATGGTACAGTTGATAACATCAAGATGGCTGTCCTGGGACACTTTACAGGTAAAGACATAGGTGATGCAAAGATGCTATATGGAACCACTGGGGTTTTTGCAGTCATGGGCGATAAAAAGGGCAGGGAAGATTCGATCGCCAGGCCTAATGGTAGAACATGCAACGAAGCTTATTAATGTTCCGGACATCTTAACAGCTTTCAACAAATTGGAAAAGGCTAAAAAAAATGCCCATCATAGCCATAGACGACCTAATTCTAGGAACTATTCCCCAATCTCATCCCGAAAAATTAAACAACATTACTCTCATTGATTGGACTTAATAGATTTGAGGAACGTGTGACCAACACGCTCATCAGAGTTGTTTGTGAAAACATTGCAATCATAGACAAACTTAGCAGCTTGTCCCGTACATACGCAAGTATGATTTCTCAGTACGGTAATGCCTCTGAGAGCTCGCAACCGCAGTCGAATGGGACAGCTATGTGCAGGATAACAATTCACTGCCAAATAATTTTAATTTTAAACATATTTATTTCACATGGATTGCCTAAATAGTTACAAAGAGCTAATCTGGAGGCTCTCCACAACAAGATGATGCACAAAGAATATACAATACACAAAGGACATACAATCTATGAATTGGCATGTGGTTTGACATAAATATTTGGTACAACTGAATTGAAAACAAATCTCAAACGTTGACAGCTGAAAAATAATCTGACATATCAGTATAATACACTAGAAGTGGCTTAAAATTCAAAGCATGTCGTGTTCACGATGTAGGTCTGCACAGCTTCAAATATATGGTGATTCACATCATCACTGAGTTCTGAGTTGCCTTGTTTGAAGTATTGTATGAGTATGTCACTAGCGAAGTGAACAAAGAAATACCCTGTTCCATAAAGCATCTTTGCATCACCTATGTTTTTACCGGTAAAGTGTCCCAGGACGAATTATCCAAAATGCATCAGCAAGCCGAATAAGTAACGCCAAGAGGGATGAGACCACCATTATTTTTTATGTATATTTTCATACTAGCATAAAGGCATATAACTTTTGTTGCGTCACTTTTTACCACTTATATGAAAAATCGCCGGTACTTTCGGACCTGTATCCACTATCAGGCCAACCTTTTTCATTTAGCTTCGTTTTTGACGCAGTGTGGCGCTTGGCACTAAGCCTATTGCTGACCCTTATTTTATTGCGTCAGGGCGACTATGTCTGATACAAAATCCTAATTTTGGGCCTACATCTGGTCACTGTTTGTCGTTGTATTCACATTTTCAGGCAATGCTCACTCTGGAAAAGTCCAATTATAGATTGTACATTACATTCATTCGACAAATTAACCTTCGCTTAACACCAATCACACATTTATTTGGGATGGTACCTCTTCAAAATAGCCAATTGACTGGGCTGCCATTGTGAAAATAGTGAGTTCCACACCTAATGCCAGTGGTTTGTAAATGAGCTTTGGGACGATCTTGCCGAGTGGGGGTGGGAAGAGGGTTTTAATATATGAAAGCAAAAGTATATATTTTACAATTATTTCATCGAGGATGATATATATGCTGTGGCTACGATTCACTCTGATATCCAATCAAGTGTACTTTTGTGAGACTGTCCTACAATCAATGCATTAATTACGCTAATGATTAGAACTGTTTCAGACACAACTGAGCAGGCAGATTAGAGTAAAGATAGTAAGTCATGTTTTAAAAGTACTTATATGACTGTCTGCACAGGTAACTCGGAGACCTGGAACCATGCTGAAAACGCGTGGCCATGATTCACTGTGATTTTCCTTTCCCACAATGCATCGTGCATGTTTAAAATGGCGCTCAACGTGTGTACATGCATGCCTTTGTGTTTCATTTATAACTAATGAGGTTAACTGCTTCAGACACAACCAAGCGAGCAGATTAAAGTTAAGATTGGAAGTCATCTTTAAAAAATAGGTTGACGACCGTTTGCTCTGGTAACTCGGAGAACGGACACCTGAAACCTAGCAATACTAGATACCGATATCACACCCATCGTGGCTATATGCAGCAGCTATGCAGCAGTATGCTTTCCCCCCCGGCCAAAGTTGACCGTCGAGACAAGTTGAAATAAAATAATGTGTTTGAATTGACTTTACCGCAAAATAACGGCACACATTGGCCAGCTTTTCTGTTAACTTTGTCTTACAACTTGGTTACAGTTGATTTGAATGACTGGGGTTTTTTTTAACGGATGGTTGTTTGTGGGGTGATTTTGCTGGTCAGCTGCGTGTTGCAGCTGGTCTAAAGCTGTCCAACTGGAGCATTGTGGCAAAATTTTCCATCACAATTCTTGAAAACTGCTACAGAATTTATCCAAAATAAGCGTTTCTAATGTGAAGAAGTTTATTGAGAAAATGATCCAGGGAATGTAAATTTGCTGCTGCAATTGGACAGCAACGTGGTCTTGCGTGTCAGGTCATTTAACGTTGCAAAAGCAGCCGTGCCAAGGAAATCTGGTCGTTTGGAACAGGTGGGGACTGGGGTCGGTAATTGCAGGTAGTACTGTACCAAGATGATAACTATTCCCATGCAGAACCTTTTTTTTGGGGGGGGGGGAGGATTCCATTAATTTTAGGGTTGGGCCTTTTTAGTAGGGTCTGTCAGGTTACCGGAACCACACATATATTTTTGTTAGGCATCGGGTAACTTGGACATTTGCTGAAAAATGTTGAAAATGGATGTTCTTTCCCCTTTTACAAATTACCCCTTTTGCTGTCAGTTTAATTTGTTACCTGGACACAGCCGGAGGCACTTGTTAAAATAAAATATGCAGTTGGTGTTGTGCAGACACCTTTCATGGAAAACATGCAAGATAAAAAAAGGCGAGTCTATAGATAGAATCAAAAGTTATATCAGTGTTTACCTGTCATAGCCAGGAAGCACGGGCTCCCAGCACCGCTTTCCAGCAATACGTCACTGTGTATGAATATGTGATTCGCCCTTTGTTTATAAAATTCATCATGGAAAAAATATGTGTCAAATGAAACAACACAAACAGGCCGATAAGTTCAAATTATAGTCTAGCTGAAACAATGTGCTAATTACAGGTAAATAGCCCCCAAAGGTGTGAGCAGAAGACAACCAAGAGCTTTTTGGTACGGTAACCGGCACCTGATTGGCCGCAATGGTGCATTCATACCAAGAATAACCCCATTTCATGCAAAATATGTCTATGGGTCCACCAGTGATAGACAATAATGTCCACAACAGTGCACTTAATCCAATTAGACCAAGAGGTCGCCCCCGAGGTCGGGCTCGTGAGGTTGGCACTGGTAAGGATAACTTTTTCTCTAGACTCCATACCGCAGGATATGAAGCAAGTTCTCATCATTCCCCGTCCATAGCGAGTTCTCACAACAGGGTCGCAAGTCAGTCCTCTTTAGACAGGCCTGGTAGAACACAGAGTCAAAGCAATGTTGGGAATGATTTCATGGGATCTTGTAATTTTCTTAACTTTGGACAGATGAGACATCGAAATGACAACAACGAATGCCAAGTACCTGCGTATGTCGCAAGACAACAGCAACAGCAAAAGAACAGAAGGCGCAAAATAATATTAAACTGGTAGAGTCGATGTAGGTCATGGTCGTTTCAGAGGCGCCCTAGAGCCATATTGGGATCTCTTCACCTCCAGACTGGACAAGACCTCTCCATCCGCGATCTTATACAAGTGTCCCACTGGCGAATTTTGGTCTGCGACAAGGGGTAAATGAAAATATCGTAGGCAGACGTAGTTCCTCGTAGCAGTTCTTAGACTGTTGTCTGTGTTCGCAGTTATTCTCTGCCGCGCAGAAGAAAAAAAAAAAAACAAAATGTAAAAAATTTGCCTACAAAAAAATTTAAGTTGAAGTTATATCGTCTATAGTCACACCCATGTCGTGCATGTTCGTACCAATTTGTACTGAATCGTGGGTCTTGTTTATGGGAGAATAACCGAATGCTAAAATATCGCAGCTTGTCGAGGCTAGATATCGCTGATTTCAGATTCGCCTTTTGTCGTGGGCCAAATTGGCCAGTGGGACACAGGCATTAGAGTATTTGTCCTTGACGCGGGTTTTGCTTAATTTAACAGTGTATAGTATATAATTGCTGGTATGGTGTCGGGGTAACGTCAAATGTACCATCACCATTCCAGACAAATGCTGCTGCAAGGTAGGTATGTTCTGAGGAGTTACAAAAACACAGATGGGACTGTCATTGTCTTCCATAAGCCAATACTCATTGCTGTGGGTGAAACGCGAGACCCCGTGAATCCGTACATCATCCAGGCTGGTTGCCAAAGGGGCCTGTTTCTTCGTCTGGCTCTTTGTATAGTTCTCCTTATATTGGCCTCCTTCTGCAAAGCAGCTTGGCATGAGACAGGGCAATTATTGCCAATGTCATTGTGCATAACTGTACTGGTGGGCAACATGGGGGTACTTTGGCTTGGTTCCTTCACCCTTGATTTACTCAATTTCACCTAAAATAAAACATTTTGGCCATTTAAAAAGTAATTAAATAATGTAAACATAAAACAGAAGTATCCAAATTATCAACAGTTAAATGAAAAATCTATACCAAATTATGATTTTTAAAATCATGTAAACCAGGTACGTAAATGAAAAATCATAGCAAAACTGAAAGCTTGAGATAAAGTGATAGCACATCTCGTGTGTAAAGTTATGGATGTAACCCCCTGGTGTACATTCTTTAAATGTCAAAAAGACGGCGGCATTTAGAAAGCAGTTTATTCATAAACGAACAATATGTGTGATATAGGCCACAACAAATATATATATATATATATATATATATATATATATATATATATATATATATATATATATATATATATATATATATATATATATATACTTAGATAACACAAAATGATGAAGCACCTGGACACCCAAAGGATCGGGAGCGTGATTGGCATGCTGCGTAGTAGCACAACCACAATGTCTTGGTCGGTGGTGGCAGGGCCTTTGCCGCTGCGCTCGCCGCATCGCCAGTAACTTCTGGAACACCTGGTTCGTTCCAATGTGTATGAATAGCCACCCACTGACATTTTTTTCCTTTTTGCGACAGGAAAAAAGTCGTAGGAGTGATTGCCTCTGATTTGACCTTTATTGTTCACAAGAACATAAAAGGTGGGAAGTCATCGAGAGTAAACCACTTTATTGTGCTTTATTGACAATGTGAAAAACTACAGTCAACCTTATGCCATTTCAACCTGTTGTCCATTGAACTTTTTGTCTTGTCAACCTTTTGTCCATACAACGATTTGTCCAGTCGACATTTTGTCTGCCGACTTTTTGTCGTACACCCTTTGAAATTCGAGCTCTTGAATGTACATCAAACTCCAATGCCAAATTTAAGTCATTGAAATTTACTGTACCCGCCTCTTAATTCCCAAATCTGTTCGACGTGGCATTGTGGCTAATAAGGTGTACGAATCAGAAAATATGTCCCTGCACGACCAAACGTCGAATCGGATGAGCCTGAATTTTTTCCTCAATGTTGAGGAAATATGAATTTAAATATGTTTATTTTATGATTTTGATGGCTGCAATACAAAATCCTTCAGTCGTAACATACAACTCGCATGGGCACGGGGCGGGTAGACTAGACTATGTAAGAACGCTGGCCAATAATAATGACATTTTATCATTGCAAGAACACTGGTTGTTTGATAATAAAAGGAACGTGCTTGAAATGGAAGTTCCTAATTGTAACGGCCACCTAATCTCGGGTATGCACAATCATGGCCTTCTCCAAGGCAGACCATATGGGGGCTGTGCCATCCTGTAGAAACAAAACTTGGACTGTAGGCCCATCTGTGCCTCCAGTCAATTCACATTGAATCAGCTTAAACATGTCTAATCATTTATAAAGTTGCTGCCCCATATTACACAGAGAAATCGGATGTGTGTATTTTACGGCCGTCATGGCAGTTGGCATCTGAGGAATATATTGATGCTTACAAAAGTTCTCTGAGTAATGCTCTAAATGACATTAATGTACCATGGGAGGCTATTCATAGTTGTAACGTTTTTCCGTGATGAACATTCCGAAACTATTCGGGCATATCATGATAGCATTGTTAAAGCATGCATTGAGGCAGGGCTCAAGCTCATTCTGCACTTTTCTGTCCATATTAAAGCTAAGGTTGTTTCTGGATGGAACAAACAATCACAGATAAAATTCGACGAAAAACTAGTGCAAGATATCATCAAGCAACTCGCTATGTCAAAGCCAACAGGAAAAACGTTGAGTGTCCAGTGTCTCGCAGTCTTTAGCTACAAACGATATGGGCGAATTTTGGAGAAACGTGATGAGTCTAATGCTGGAAAGATAACTGATTTATTTGGCGACAAATTTGATACTTATGCAGTTTAGTCTCTCGTGACAAAACTGAAATTACAACTAGACGATCTCACCCAATCCCATAATGACTCAATGATTGATAGGCGCGTATCTATAGGAAAAGTAGAATTTGCAGTGAAGATGTTTAAATGTGGTAAATATGACAGTGACACTGGACACTACTCGGACCACATAATACATGTAGGTGACAATTTGTATGTTCACATGGCGTTACTTTTCGGCGCTATGATCACTCATGGTTATACTCCGAGCGGCCTATTAAATGCATCTGTCTACCCTATCCCTAAAAACAAAAGAGAAACTTAAGGACAGGTAAGACACCAAAAAGCTTTGCATGGCCGATTTTAAGATTTTAACGGTTTTTACAAGATAAATGTCCTTTCTATTAGTTGTCAAAATTTCAAACTTTTAACTAAAGTAGAAATATGAGAAAAACGCCAAAAACCACGACATCCTAACGTCCATGTGTCATTCGTTTGCTTTCAGCCGCCAAACAGAACAATGCCACCCGTCAATCATACTTAACAGCCTGTCACGTGGCTGCAGGTAGCAACCGACGGCCAGCGGCAAAATGAGAGTAGTATCAGGGCGGCAATGTAAAATAAGGCGGCATCCGGAAGTATATTTGTGGGCACCGAAAAGATGCTAACATATCATAGCCTAAGTGGTTTACTTTGCAGTTATCTTGCTTGTTTTGCGTTCTAATGAAGGGAGACTTTAAATGTTTAAGTGGAGCGGGAATCGTCAGACGATGTCCCTTCAAACTTCAAAGGCCGTGCCGCGATGGATTATCCCAGTGGTCCTTCACACCAAACACAGGCGGGGGAAAAAACTGGCACCTTAATCAAGAATACCCACGTACATAATCATGTTTTATCGAAACCCAGGGGTGGGGAAATAAAAGTACAAATAAACACATCGAAATAAGCATAAACGTGAACAGCAGAGAAAACACACAAAAAGGCGTTAGAAAACTCAGATTGGAAAGAGAAATGAAACTCATTGAGAAAATAACTGGAAAATAATGACAAGCTAACTAAGTAAAGTGTACAGACAAGTCTAGCAAGCTAACTACAAAAGGTATACAGATAGGAGTAAATACAATAAAATACTCTCCCTAAAAACGGGATGAAGAGGTAGGGGGTGGAAGACCAAACCCGCCATCCGTGCACTGACCACGAGCGGCCGTAGGCCGCCCCATCGAGGCAAGGCAACACCCCTTTGGTTGCCAGGCTTGAGGTCACGGGGCCCGAAGGGCCGCCTCCATGACGTCACACTTTGAAACCAGACTGTCGCTGTCGCCGTTTGACACATCGCTGAATAATGTTTTCCGTACTTCAAAGGCTCTTTTATTCATGTGATTGGCCAAGAATTGATTGACAACCTCCCCAAATGGCAAGGGACGATGCTTACTACGTTTTGTACAAATATCAGCTCAACTGGAGCAAATGGTATTGTTTCAGAGGCAAATGATCAACATCAAAGGCCTTTGAAGCTTGTTTTCTCAGAAAGGATAATAGGACGAGAACCCCACCTAAGAATGGTCATTCCAAGAAAACGGCTGGGAGAAATTTAATCCAGTTAACGGCTTTTGATTCTGTAATGTCTAAACTGCAAAAAAGATTCAGCGATTTTCTAAATATTGCTTCGTCCTTTTTCTATGAAATGAAGAAAATGAACATCCTGAAAATCAAAGGGAAAATTGAAACGTCAAACTTTGGGAATGGATAACAGAAAAACGGAACCAAACATAAAAAATCGCAGGATTGTTTTTTGTTGCCAATATGTCAGGATTTAGATGCAAGTGTAATCATGATATTATCACAAATAATTAGTTACTTATATAGACATTTATAGGGTGGATGCTTTGCGGTCAACTTTCAATTGTTTATTCAACAATTAACATCACAGACACCCAAATACGGGACATATAAATTCTTTGGAGTATGACAAGTACACACATATATGATATGTTATGCTAACGCAAATACATTTTGAGCTAGGATTGACTAAAGTGGGATTTATTTTTGGTGTCTTACCTGTCCATAAAGTTACTCTGAAAAGTATAGATCCATTGCACCTGTAGTGAAACTGTAATCGGAATGGTGTTAGACTGGGTAATCTTAAATGATAATCGTAGTCTTCTTTATTCTTCTAATTTGCAGTTTAGTTTGAAGCCAGGCAGTTCCACAACTCAGTGTACTTTCGTAGTATCCAAATGTATTAACTATTACTTGAGGCATGGATCGAATACTCATGTAGCATTCCTCAACGTTAGTAAAGCATTTGACAGAGTAGAATATGTCACACTATTTTCTCTCTTGATACACAAAGGACTCAATCCCATTATAAGCAAGTACTTATTTAATATGTACAATAATCAAAATGTCAAAATCTAATGGGGAAACGGAGAATCTAGATCTTTCAGTTGCTTCAATCGTGTAAAGCAGGGTGGAGCGTTTTCCCCATACTCTTCGAAGTCTTTTTTGATGAATCGTTGACGCCATTCAAAGATTCAGGTTTACTTGTCACATTGGAATTATCTTTGCCGGAGCTGTTGCATATGCTGATGACGTCGCTTTACTTGCCCCCTACCACTACATTCATAGCTAAATTACTTTGCATCTGTATATCATATTGTGAGGAAGATACGATCTGTTTTAATCGTGATAAGTCAACATCAGTATTTTTCGATTCTGATAACACTTCGAGCCAATCTTCCATTCACTTTAATGGAGAAAATGTCGAACAAGTCAAGTAGTACATACATTTAGGCAGCATAATCGGTACGCATGTTGCTGAAGTAACTAATCGAAATTAAATAAGGATTTTTAATACGAAAATTAATGTACTCCTGTCCCAGTTCAAATATATCTTTTCAACGACAAGGTATAGCCTGGTCAGAAGCTATTGTATGTCGTCATTCGGCTGTCAATGATAGTGTTTCTCCGGTAAAGAGATTGAGCTATTTTACATTGCCTGGCGTAAAGCCATCAGAGTTTTGTGGGAACAACGGCCCGGTTGTCATAATAGTGTCCTTTTTCATCTAATATGTGGCGATCATGATATCCAAGTACAATTGTACTTTCTACAGTTTATACCACAGCAGAAACACAATAGTATGCTCCTTAGCTAAACTGGTAAACATTCCTAAGTATTGCCAGAATTACTATTTATGTCACGTAATTTCCTCCAGGATCCCAATGATTTGACCTGAACTGCCAATATGATTACAAAAGTATGTGTGATTCGGGATGGGAATCTGCAATCAAAAATGAGCAAAACTGAATCTTGTGATATACTTGATTCCCTTTTTATCAACTGACCCTGTAATTTACTTATGAACTGTCGCCTTTATGTGACTTGTGATCAGTATTATCTCTTTTGGTTCTTTTCTGGATGTACAACATTTGTGAGAAATAAATATTAGATAATAATAATAATAATAATAATAATAATAATAATAATAATAATAATAATAATAATAATAATAATAATAATAACAATAATAATAACAATAACAATAACAATAACAACAACAACAATAATAATAATAATAATAATAATAATAATAATAATAATAATAATAATAATAATAATAACAACAACAACAACAACAACAATAATAATAATAATAATAATAATAATAATAATAATAATAATAATAATAATAATAATAATAATAATAATAATAATAATAATTGTTCACATGAACTTCTTTACAGGCTTTTGGTGTTGGGGGTAAAATTACACCTTACTGTAAACAAGAAATATAGTCTTTCGTCTCAAGTAACAATTTCTTGTCCTTTTGCTTGTTTTTGTAACCCAACTGCTAATGAATTATTGTTACAGACTTGATTTTCATCTGCTAGATATCAATTTGACTGCGCAAAACATTGCATATATATATGTATATATATATATATATATATATATATCCTGCCATATATATGTATGTATGTATGTATGTATGTATGTATCCATCCATCTATCCATCTGTCCATCCATCCATCAATCTATGTATCTACCTCTCTGTCTATCTGTCCAATCATTCACCCACCCCACGAACTCACCCAACCATGAATTCATCTACCGCCCGCCCGCCCGTCCGTCCGTCCGTCCGTCCGTCCATCCATCCATCCATCTCCAGTATTTTGAACCAAGCTATCTCTTTGAGACAAGATTACCTGATTGACTTTAACGTGCGAGAACCGATAAATGTATATTTTTACATATGCAAAAAATCCATTGCTTTTGTCTCGTTTACAACCATAAGGACAAACATTATTCCATATATGAAAAGAAAAAAATATATATATATAAAAATTAATGCATGGTTTAAGAAACCAGAAGCCTGAGAACCACCAAACATCAGAGACAGTACATACCAACTGTGAGACTTGAATATTTTATGGGAATAAAATAGAAGTTATACAGTGACAAACTGAAGTATTGTTAGACGTTTGAGGGACAGTTTAGTTGTTTTTTCTTTGAATAGTACATTTTTGTGTTTCTCTGTTTATTTGTATCATTTCATTTTATTATAATGGTTTATTAGTTCTGGTCTATTTTAATTTTTAGTTCAGGGAGGTACTAGATTCTTACAGTATTATGATAATCACAGCAATTGTGACAGACAGTCACTACCAATGAAATGGTGCAAATTATACGGAATTGTATTATCTGTACATTATGATTATTTCTTCAACCTGTTGAAAATGCATATCCCTTAAACTTTTCTCGTACGATATACTTTTTTTTAAGTTGCAAGGGAGGTGATTGATGGTTTATAAAACCCGTGTAAATTAGGAGTCTGGATTCATAGTGAACAACAGCCCACGCAAGACGGCTAGAATCGATGTCATTTCGATCGGCCGACTGAGTTAAAATACTAGTGATTTAAAATGCATACATTTACGATTGGTCTACCTGAGAACTAGTTTTCGATCAAAATACAGCAGGAATGAAAACACTTGATATGGTGCCCTTGACGCTAATGTAAAATCGATCGGAGGAAAACATGTCTGAAGCCACACCACTTTCCTGATAGCATGGTCAATTTACGACAACAGGCTGGGTCCGCCTGGCCTCTAAATCAAGGCATAAGACTTTTAAGAATGCGCCTGTGACTGACATTTAATATTTTCTGTACATGCCTTTACAATCTAATCAATTGCAATTTACACTCCAGGCAGACTTACATCGAGGATATCTGCTGTCAATAGAAACAAAGAAGACATGGAATCGACAGGCACATTTTCAAGCACTCTGTGTAAAGATGAAGAGGTTTCTTGGGCGTGCACCTGTTTGCCCATACATGTTTTTTCATCCAACTTTATAAATGCATGGCTGCTTGTTAGATATCAATTGATTTCGTTGGGTAAACAATTCCCTATCAAAGTGATCGACAGAAACTGAATATACGACTACACAACAGAAATTAATATGCATTTTTCTTTGGCATTTATCCCACAGTTTTGAATAAGAATTTGAAAAACGAATGCAGGGAATTTTCTTCGCGTTCTTTCTTTCTTTCTTTTTTTTTTTGTTTTTTTTGTTTTTTTTTGTTTTTTGTTTTTTTTGTTTTTTTTGTTTTTTTGTTTTGTTTTGTTTTTGTTTTTGTTTCTTATTTCTTTTGTTATTGTTTTTTTTTTATTTTTGTTTTGCTTCGCTTGTTCAAGTTTTTGGGTTTTTTTCTGTTTGGGTGTTAACCTGGTGTCACTTTGATCATGCCAAAATGTTCAGAGAACCTTTTTGTTCATACATGAGTGCACAGATATACGAGTTGAATCACAAAGCATGCACCATGTGTCATGGCGAAGACCTGGTTTAACATTTGCAATTAAAACTATTGTCCATTCAATGATATGGCTGAGCAGACGTTAAGAAGACTCCCTGAATGCAGAGTTTATATGACGTTAAAGATCTTCCATTGCACTTTTAATTAGCAGGAGTGTATTCCAGCCACAAAATACCATTTGGTGCTGTTTGGTTTGAATCTTAGTCGTTTGTAAGAAGTCGAAATTTACAGACAACGAGATGCAACGATGTTGAAGATATCTAACAAATGAAAAAAAAATATCGTTAGTTTTGAATGCAAGAAGTACATTAAAAGAGCACAAGGTTTTGTTTGAAGCGTTGGCCCTATATTTATGTCATATAACTTTTTTCCGTAGCGGTAACTACTTGACACTATATCTGCGTTTGTAGTGTGTATCTACAGGCGTGATCGTAGGGATTGTCTCATGTTAATTGTACAAAATTAATGTAGTGCATAAACATCATCAATTGATGTTAGTTTGAATAGATTTTATTTACTTTCGTTAAAATACAAGACAATGCTGAAAAGTTTATATGAAATTGTGGCTGCTGATAAAACGTGAAATATTTCTGTTTCCGTGTGAGAAACGGAGAGAAAAAATAACTGCCACATTTGAAATAAGGAAGCCAACTATTGAAATGTATATGGAGCAAATAAAGATTCTATGATTGTAGCGAAAAGGGTATTGACGGTTCTTTACCATCTTGGATCAAGTCTTATCCCTCAAACAGAAAACAAAGAGTAGTGCTGGATGGAGCATCTTCAAACTGGGTAAGCATAGAATCTGGTGTTCTCCAAGGAAGTGTCTTGGGGCCGCTGTTGTTCCTGGTATTCATAAATGATTTGGTTGACGATATAACATGTAAAATTTACTGATTTGCAGATGACACTTCTTTGATGGAAATAGTGGAAAACCCTGATTTAACAGCAATCAGTTTAAATGAAAATTTACTTGTCGTTCAAGATTAGGGTAAAAAATGGAAAATCGATTTTAACCCTGGCAAGACAGAGGAAATGGTTATATCCACTAAATCCATCAAAGCTAATCATCCAGATCTAAATTTTGCAGGTAAAACTGTTAAAAGAGTTCATGAGCACAAACACTTGGGCGTCATCCTTACTGATAATTTATCTTGGGAGAGTCACATAAGGTAAGCGTGTAACAAGGCCGATTGGGGAGAATAAGGAAATGTATGTATACGTTGCCACTAAAAGCACTTGAAAGTATTTATGTGTTATCCATTAGACCGATTCTTGAATTTGCAGCTCCCGTTATTGACGGCTGTTCAGTGAAGTGTAGTGCAATGTTAGAATCCGTACAGTACAGAGCTGCATTATTTGTATCAGGTGCTATGAGGACTTCAAGTCAAGTAAAAGTTAAGGATTGTCTTGGGTGGCCGAGTCTGGCAGACAGACGAAAGTATTGTAAACTTCTCCTTTATTTCAAATTAGTAAAATCACTTTGCCCTGCTAATATGAGTGAATTATTACCTTTGCAAAATACAGATAGACATAACTATATGTTACGGAACAATTCTGACAGAACTGTGGTACCATATCGGACAAATGTTTTTTCAAAAGGATTTATTCCGTCAGCACCTCGGTTGTGGAATTCGTTGCCTCTGAATATACGCACCGCGCAGTCCCTGACCGCCTTTATGAATCATATCAAGAAACTTTTGTTTCCTGCCAGACGCGATCATTTGAAACATGGCCCTCGCAGACAAAACATACCGGTAAACCGTTTAAGAGTAGATTACAGTGCTTTGAAAGCACATTTATATTCCAGACGCTTATGTGACATCCAAGCATGTGCTTGTGGTTACCATGCCGAAACAACCTTACATTTTCTGTTGCAGTGCCCCCTCTTTACTTTACACAGACAACACTTTCTGGCAAGGGTCAGTGATATTACTGTGACATCACAAACTGGTCTTTCATTTCATGTCCTCTCTAACGTTGACAAATGTAAATTGTGTTTATTTGGTCATGACCAACTTTCTCATGACAGCAATTGCAGTATTGTTGATGCAACTATGGATTACATTTATAATACAAAGCGTTTTGTTAAGGACCAGTCAGAGGCTGACAACGAAGACAACAATGATAATAATAATGTTGAGGAGTAGCGCCTGTTCTTTGAATATCATGTATCTTGCAATTGTAAGTGCAGACATCTAAATGTATATGTCCCTGTTCTATTCAATATTCTTTTTTAATTTTTTTTTCCAATTTTCCATGTGATTGTCACAAACTTTGTAAATATGTACGTGTATACACGAAGAGAAGACCTGTATTAGCCTCGGGCTATTTGTCTAATCCTCCTTAAAGAAATAAAGTGTATTACAACAACTATACCATCATGATGGGACGTTTATTCAACGTGCAGCTCTAACACATTGTGAATGCATATACACGACTTCTCGATGATTCTTTTATCTGACGCCAGAGATTACGTTGACCACCTTATTGCTCCTTGTCTGCGAAGCAGGCCTTCTACCTCAGAACATAAAAAAGAGTCTGCTTCGCAGGCGATATCGCTCCAAACGAGAAGCAAATCATTGCAGCGATTTAAATCAAGATATTGTCGAAATATATAATTTGCTTTTTACACGATAGAACACAAAACTGATATTATATTCGCCAAGTTACGAAAAGCTTTCAGCAACTTGAATGCTGACTTGCACATGTTAATGGTGGTTGATGAAAAAACTTGTGTCCATGGTTCAGTGAATTCTTGTTAATTCAGGAACGTATCTCTTACAGCTGACAGTTCAATCATAGTGATGTTAACGTATTTTCAACAGCACACATTTCAATCATGGTGATGTCAACGTATCTCTTACAGCTGATACTTCAATCATAATGATGTTAATGTTTATATGTTTGACCACGTAAATTTTGTCTAGTTCTATGTGGTCTTCACCTTTGTTACCACTTCTTTCTACCATTTTTATTTGTTTTTCGTCGAGAAGGATTTATGCAAGTGCTACCTACTCCTCCCTTAGTATTAATGTTGTAGGGATGTAACAGCTTTTTATCTGCTCCGAGAAAAACTGTTGACTAATGCCGTATATGTGGTGGAAGGAACCAGCCCAAATTTAGGATGGATATAGGCTGACATGACGTGGATAAAGCTGTAGAAGTACTCACGCGAAAAGAGAAAAATTATTGTATCGAACTGGATTCCAATATATAGCTGCCTTTGGAAGCGACAAGTAAAAAGAGAAGCCTTTTCGATTGCTGGTTTTAAAATAAAAAGGGGGCGGAGGGGTCTTTGAGAGCATCAAGTGCTCCCAAAAGGGATCGTTCCTGGGAGCCTACCTGTATTGCAAAATAACTAGAGTCAACTACATTTCTTCAGATGGATTTGGGTCACATTCGTCTCAGTTATCTACTTTCTTCTTTGACGTTATCTACTTTCTTCTTTAACATATTTGTCCCACGTCAGATAGCATTGAGACCGTAAGGTGCAGGTCCAGTCTTGATCAAAGGTCTTTATATCCTCATACATGTCTTACGCAAAAAAAACAAACAAACAAACAAAAATAAAAACAAAATAAAACAAAACAAAACAAGCAACAACAACAACAACAACAAAAAATACAAGAAACATCCAAAAACAAAAAAACAACAACAACAAAACAAACAAACAAACAAACAAACAAAACAAAAAAAACAAAAAAAAATGACACTGGTGAAAATACTTTGTGACGACTAATATTTGATCTTCAGCGAGAAACTTTACATAGAACAAATTGATTTCTTACCAAAAAACTCCACAGCACAGCATGATTGCAACTTCTGTGACGATCATATTGGAATTGACCTTGTAAGGTACGTGCAATTTAGCACGAAAACCTTTCAAGCGATCGATCATTCACTGCAAACACCAGGGACAACTCCCTTTCCTAATGCAAATTTAAGAAATATAGACCCATTGAAATAGAATGATCAAAGGAACATAGCTTCATTTTACTCTAATTGGAGAATGTAACATAACATCAGTGCTTACTCATGTGGACCATTTTCGGAAATAATTTCAGAAGTGCATCGATCTGCAGTCCTGTTTCTGCATGAGGCCAGCACATGTCAGCATACAATGGTAGTGGGACAGAACTGAAATTGTTCAACATCTCAAGGCTTACTTGATCTGGAGGCCAAAGTTAGTATCATAAAAGACTTTTAAATCAATCTTTTGTCTTTAAAGAAACAGAAGGGGAGATGACTTATGTCAGATAAGGCTAATTTGCGGACATCGTTTTGATTTTCAGTGATTGGAGTGCTGATTGATGCTCGTCTGTGTATAGCACTGCAAATTCACTCAAACATTGCAATGAATTACACAGTTTTAAAAAGCATACAAACTAGAGTTTTCTGCTGTGACATGGTGGTAATATTTCTTGGAAATTATAAAAGTGCACAAAGGTTATTGCCATTCTTTGATATAGACTTTCGATTCAGTTATACTATATGTTCACACATCCTTATATCAAATTTATATCAGACTTTTGTACACACTATAAATGAAAAAGAATGTGTCAAATTTTAAATATGTTGTTTCTGAGAGAAAGGTGTTTGAAGTTGGTATGATGACAAGTCAAAAGGAAATCACTTTTCGCAGACTCTGGTGACAAAGCGGCACGAAAGTTTTAAAAATGTGAGATCCACTTTTTATTTATTGCATAAAGGTATCTTGCTGCAGACTTGAAGTCATTATCTTCAAAATTAAATGAGATAAATCTATATTTGTGATGAATCATGCTGACCTTTTGTGTAATTGCCATGTGAACATCGCCACTATCCAGGATAATGATATTCTTATGAACCAGAATTTCCAGTTTGTTAGCTTTAGTTTGTATACTTTCAAAGCAAATTTAAACCAGCTCAATAACTAATGCCGTTGAAAGGTCTCGTATGCAACTGTCAAATTATATCTACCCCCCCCCCAAACTCTACATACCAATTAAGGAACCTCTTATCATTAGACAGGTTGTATACGTTATGGCTGGGATTAAGTAACTTGAAGGTTGGCATTCGGTGTTGCAGCTTTTAACCCTTTCACACTTTAAACTGACAGAAATGCCACGTTTTACTGATGACGTTACAATAAGTAAATGTGTTCATATAAAATACGACACATTGCCTTGTGAATAGACTTCAAAGCCTTTTATTCTGCCCCTTTAGCCTTCACTCAAAATTTTATAGGACATGAGAGACAGACAGCTAAGTGGACGGTACAGCGCAACGCAAAAAGATGTAATTTGATCATTATAGTTGACAATGGGTAGATAGTTTTGCGCCTTAACTTAGATCTTAATTCCGATCATTCAAAATCCAACGGTAACACCACTGATTTTATACTTATCATTATTTTCCACGAATGACGAGTTGCAGTGACGTTTCACGTTCCATCAAATGAAAGTGTTAACTTTATATCAATTGCCATTGCAATATTTTGTGAATCTGAACGATAGATTTTTAAGTCCGTTAATCACATGGAAACCACATCATTTTCTAAAAATTAGGAGCCTCGGCGTGACAGCCTCGGTATCATTACTTTCAACGAATGATGCGTTTCTCGATAATTACCGATAGGTGCAAAATCTCCTAAACTATGTCCGTTAGTTCATTGACAAGAAAGTTGAAATGACACCAGTAAAGCAGACATTTGACACCTAATGGCCTTTATTTACGGATATTATCGTCAAACATATCTACGTTTAACATCACCGTTTGCAGACTTTGATATATTCATGTGCTGCTCACATTACCTCATTTGGGATATCATGTGGGTCTTTTTATGCAATTTTATTTTTACTTTGTGCACGTCAAGTACATGCAATTTGCCTGGAAGCATGAAATAATTGGGGTTTTTTCTTTTTTCAAAATATCTAAGGCTATCGCACACACCGGATGTAGGTTTTTTTCTCTATACAAGAATAATTACATATGTTATCGGGTAGGTGTTAATGCGATCAATGACTTAACTGGAGGAGAGAGCTTCTGGTAAGATTTACTTTTCAGCTGTATCCCTCGAGGATTTAAATTCAGTTCATACACCACACTTATTTGGTGTGGTTGGATGCCACAAGGTGTTGCAAACGGACGATGCGTTGCATGTTGCCTTAAGAGGCCGCAGCCACAATCTTCGTTTTGAAACACTTCTGCAAAGAAGAAAAATTGTTCAAAACATGAAGCAAATGGAATTTGACATCCATTTACTCATCATCGGTTACACGAGAAAATGGTTTTCCGTGTAATTGAGAACGTCGAAGGTAACGAATGTTCCGGAATTCTGACTGCGGGTGTCAAAACCCGATAGTTTGAGTATAACTTGACAAGGATAACTTAACAGCAAAGCAAAAGCGTTGAATGATATCGTATAGAGAGAAATGAATATGCCATATTGCACATGACATTTTTCCACAATGGATCCTGACTTTTTTAAGTTATCACTGTTTTATAAACTCGAGAAAAATTATATCCACTTTACTTTGAACAGGCCATTCTTTTTGTTATATGAAACAAAGTAAAAAAAAAAAGAAGAAAAAATGAATGAACAAAATACTTTTACTATGATCGTGACATCACAAATAAGAATGATGATGATAAATGAAACCCAGAATGTAAGATAGTGGTGCTGGTACAGAAATTGAAAGTCCCACTAACATTTGCAAGGTCTCATACGCAATGGAAAAGCAACAAAATATGTTTGTTGATTGCGACATCGCAAACAAAATTGAAAATGACGATAATAAAAGAAACCCATATCATAACACAGTGGTGTTTGTATACAAATTAAAAATCTCGCTCACATTAGCAAGTTCTTACATGCATTAAAGGCAAAACACTATATGCTAGGACAAAACCTCACCTTGTGTAGAGAGGCTGGCGACTAATAAAAAGCTTCTGGTCGACTGTTACATCATATGACTCGGCTCCAATTGCAATGAATAACCACAAGGTTAATTTCTCTTTCCTTATTTTCACAGATCCATCTCAGATTTGCGTGGATTTTAATATATGTATATATATATATATATATATATATATATATATATATATATATATATATATATATATATATATATATATATATATATATATATATATATATATATATGTGTGTGTGTGTATATATATATATATATATACATATATATGTGTGTGTGTTTGTTTACATACATACATACATACATACATATATATATGGCAGGATATTTACCGTGAACCGTGGCAAAGCCCACGTGCCAACGTTAGACAAGTACGTACGGACATTTCAAACGTTCACTTTTTGATTCTGTAAATGTTACTGGTGGTGTCCAATGATATGCAGTACACAAATATCAAATAGAAACTATAATATACGATTGTCGTCACAAAAAAATCCTACAGGTGAACAGCCTTGTCCTGACTAGCCAAATTGGTGTTTCCATACATATATATATTTATAGATATACATCTAAAACAGTCAGCTTGCATGCAATGTCTTCCTTTCAGATTGAATCCATAAGATTTATGTCAATTCTTCATGCTTGTTTGCGACTTGGCGGCAGCCAACTGAATTCACGCTTATTTAAAATAGGAATTAAACAATCTCCCATTTGCTGATGCGGTGCCCCTATTTCAGATTGTATGTAACTGCGCGATCTAATTTACATATGACAATTTCAAGATATGCCCCCTTCACTCTCAAAACTGTATTATATGAATCTGACAACTGTGGACGAAGATATTCAAATATTCTATGCGGTTCATGACTACATTAATCTAGAGCGAGGTTTTCACCAGCAAGCACAGGACGAATTGCCACCATTACTATTGTTCACATATTGTAAGGTGTCAAACAATAGGGTCTGGTTATCATGTTAAACAGATGCCCTTCTGGCTGTCCCGTCTAATGTGCCTGCCCCTCTTCATTGTGTGCAACACACAGCCCGTCAAGTACACCAAAATCAAGGACTTGACTGACCAGGTGTCACCTGTGTATCTTGTTAAATGCCGTATGCATGTTATCTCTTCCATAGCTAGAGGGATCAATATATATGGCCCTCTTTCCGAATCGCCACAAGAAAAAATCTTCTGTATGCATTGTACTTGTATACCAAATAAAATATGTTTAAACCAATCCAACCGTCTGTGACAGTTATAAAACAACTTTAGTACTTTCTAAATCTATCAAAGCCGGGCACACCTGTCAGTGTTATGAGATCTAAGGTAATATATTTGCATGTTGAAACAGACCGTCCATGGTGTCATATTATTTTCTCTTTCCACAACAGAAATGTGGTGTTCTGGTCTCAAAAGGGATTGTTTGCAAGCAAAGAATGGTTAAGTGGATATTCCACGGCAGCTAGCCACAGCCAGGATGTGGGTTATGTTATTGGAAACAGGAGGTGGCCTTTCCCCATTCATTAAATGAAGTGACCCATGTAACTGTTACTAATACCCTTTTTTAAAGTCTGTTCGCGCATTCTTGCATTCTCGCATCGCGACTTCTCGCATTCTCTTCTCTCTCTTCGCGTATTCTCGCATTCTGGTTTCACGCATCCCTACCGTTCACGCCTTGCTGAGATTTTTTTCTACTCCAGATAGAATGGTATCGGTAGCATATTTTGCACACCGAGGACGAAATAAATAATGACAGAAAAATATGTATATATAAAAACTTACATATATTAACATACAGTAACATTGATATTATATATTAATGTAAGAAAGGGAGAAAGCTTGAAGCAAGCAATAGAAGAAAAAAGACAGACAAAAAGAAAGAAAAAAGGAAGAAAGAAAGAAGGAAGGAAAAAGAAAGTAAGAAAGAAAAAAAGAAAGAAAGACAGAAAGAAATACGTGCCTTTTCTCATTGTAATCTAATTCAAAGGGAGTGGTCATGTGGAGCATTTGATTCACTAGTAACTCCCTGTCATGGGATAATTCGAACTTTGAGTGACATGCACATCGAAATATACCTTTGATTGGAAAATTGCTTCAATGAATTCACGAGGTATTTGGAACGTACTCCAAAGTGTAGCATTTAAACGTTTTTTTTTATAATTTCAATTACTTGTGATTATGATCCTTTATGTTCAATTATGTTGCATTTTAAAATTATCAATATTGTTGTTCCATGTGGGGATAATGTGACAAATCTATCACTTACCCCTGCTGCAGTTTAGGCTTACCTCCTCAGAAACCACATGAATGCTCACAGAAACAAAAACATAATCCCTGTTTCAATTCACGCTCTGATGGGAACAGAAACAGGCATTGAAACTACTTCAGCTCCATTATAAACTCAACTCAAATGAATCACATAGTTTTGGCTCAACGTATCTACTGAGTGTAAATTGCCCCATCAGTTTCAATGTTTTAATCTTCCAGAATCCATTACCCTTCTTCCCTTGGTGAACGAAATACATGCCCCATACAGTGGAACTATTGTGATAACAGCTTTTCATAATAAGAGAGGCCCTCGTCAGAGAGTTGGAGATTTTCATGGCTTTTACAGTCACGGAGCCACCAAATTAAAGAAGGCAATATATTATAGTTTACCACATATACATTTTATAAGTGTCTCACAGAGAAGTTTAAATTAAAATTATACCAATTATACTCAATAGTATTTAAAAACAGGAATCAGTGATAAAAGAAGTTGGTTACAGGCATATAAACGATTATGTAAAAGATGGAAATTATATTTCTCGCTACTGATAGTATCTTTACATCCAACAGAAGATTCAGCTTTTACTGATAAACCCTAAAACAACATAGTTTACGAAACATCTGGGTCAGGCTCTCGATGCTCTGGATATATCACTGGACGGCTGTATGTTTTGGTCTCTATTGCTTGCACGATAACTTAACCGACCATTTAAACCGAATAAGGACAGTAGGCATTAGAATACTTTTGACAACAAAATTCTTTGGCGCTTTGCGTTTCAGGATATATGTACTTAAATACACATTCACACATGAATATCCTTACCCTGACAATATCTGGTACAAACACCCAAAGATTAGAATCTGTTGTCAAACTGCTTTGGGGAAATTACTAATTTTACAAGTAATGCATAGCGCGAGAGAGGAAAATATTCAGACCGCTGAATGAAGCCCATTCCCGTGAAATTGTCGCCTACAAAAATAAAAAATAAAAATGAAAGGACAATTTCCGTTCGCCTTGGAATTGTCAAAACCAGCCAAATACCAAATATCATTCAAAGTGATGAATTATGACGACGTAGTGGAGCAAGTCATGATTCTCTTCACTTCACTTAAGCTGTCATATGGGAAAGTGTGCACAGATCTTACGAACGTTTATTACTTGCCATGAACAAAACTTTTGCCATCTCTCTCTCTCTCTCTCTCTCTCTCTCTCTCTCTCTCTCTATATATATATATATATATATATATATATATATATATATATATATATATATATATATATGTCTGTTTTACTTCATACAAAAAGTGCATGATAAATGTCTATTGCTATCATATATTTTAGCCATGAAGTTATGTATTACCAATGTACATAAAACAAAACTATTTCATATGATATATGCTATGTATCAGTGTATGCATGATGGATTGTCGGTTGCAATGCGCATGTGAAAACAGTGTGTACAGCTCTGGATTTTGGAAACATCTGTATTGTGGAGAATCGAGCACGGGTTGTTGGATTTTTCTGGTTTCTCTCGGCTTAAATCTGAAAAATCCAACAGCTCTTGGCACAAACGGTATCTGCAACTACCAACCCGTGCTCGCTGTTGTTTCTCACATAGATTTGGTCGTATTCGTTCTAAATTTCAGGACTTTGCATCTAGAACCAAATTTGTTTGCAATAAACTTGAGTCAAGAGGATTCAAAGATGTACTTTGTTTCAAATATTTCTATACATTTTGTACTAAATATCCAGAGATTGTTGCAAAGTTTGGCTTCAATAATTTTGGATATTTTAGACTTGCCTCTTTTGCTACTTAATTTTATCTTTTGGCATCATTCTGTTTTAATATTCACCTTTCAGACATTAGGCTTACATGTTTTCTGTCAGTTTAACACACACACACACCCGCGTGGGGGGCTATCGGTAGCTAGCAGCGGTCTACGACACTGAAAAAGTGGCTAATTGTACATAGAATCTGGTTAAGAAAAATTATATTTTGATTTTATTTTTTTGCACTTAAAAGCTAATGACTTTCATTCTTTTCTTACACACCCTACGACAGTTACAGGTTTGCCTAGTTGTACTTAGAATCTGGTTAAGGAAAATTATCTTTTGATAACATGTTCTTGACTTAAATGCTAATGTCTTTCATTTTTCCTGACATGCCTAAGTACACATTTATTCCATGTCAAAATTGCTCAATTTTGACAGTATTTACTCAAATGTCACAAACTTGACCCAATATGTTGAAGCATTAACTAATGGTTGGCAGCGAAATAGTTTAGCTTTATTGTTTGGAGACTTTCAAAGTGAGCAGTAGGTGTCATGATGGGGTGTGTTTTACATTTCTGGTGCAGGATGTCCATTGTTGGAGGATTTGTTAGGATTTCCCTCGGTATTTTACGGGTGGTCTAGGTGTAACTGTCTATTTCATGATCACTGGGACAGAATATAATGGCCTAGTTTGTTTCTACTTCAGTTATACACTGGCAGGTGGTTTAACTAAGGTAAGCTATCAAGCTAGAAAGGCTTGTTCAGGGGAGAGAAATTTAGTAATTAAGTTTGGTTTGATAGGTATATCCTTTAATCATAGTAAAGCCCTGCATTTATAAGCAAAACTTCACTTATTTAGCTATCTCATCATTTGCCACGTTCATATTTATTCATTATTATGTGGGTTGTCTTTGCTGAATATCAAGCTTAGACAAGGATCTGCTACTCAGACAGACATGTACGGCTACAAGCTCCGAAACATGTTCTGAGCAGTTACCCGCTGAAGACCCTTTAATTTATTTGGGCTAATACAGCCAATGTAAAAATTCTACAGAAGAACGTGTGCAATATGGACAAAAGTACTTCCATATTTCTATAGGTTAGACAGTAACATGTTACCTTATGGAGTGTAAAGAGTCGGGACTGCGGAATAGGGTAAAGACTACCAGGACGTGGTTCTGGTCAAAAAAAAAGTCGGTAGACCTCAAAAACAATCTGTGAATCAGGCAGGTTTCCAAATATTCGAAGTTGCCATCTTTGTTGTTAACGGCTTTACATCCACCCCTGATCCCTTTATGGATAAGGATTACATGCTGGTCATCAGTAAATGAATATTCTCATACTGTTAACACTATTATGACCAATATTTGAGCCCCGTATTTCAATTTTTGAACACTATAAATGATTTTTTAGTTGCATAATTCTCCTTTTTGAGCAATATTTGAGCCCCGTATTTCAATTTTTGAAATCTATAAATGATTTTTGAGCTCCATAATTCTCCTTTTTGATACCCAAAAATTCCCGTCGATTTTTTATTACAAATATTCATATGCATACTTAACTCTTTCAGTGCCAATCACGGCTAAAGTCGATATACTTAAGTCAAACTAGTCTGAGTATTAGGATCCCAGATTCGTATTCCTCGTAAAACATACCTTTCATTCAAATGCCAGTGTGCCTATAGTTTCAGAGAGAATATCTCAGGTCAAGAGCTTTTCTCGGCCCGCATTGGGCGCAATGCCCCCAATGCGCGCCGAGAAAAGCTGTTCACTCAGTATAAAATTTAGCACTGAAAGAGTCAATTCTGTTTTAGTGTTACATTGCAAAGTCACATTATTACATGTTTGCCATCTGGTGCTACCTTCCCTTCTATTTGTGCTAGCCAATGATAGTAGAATACAGCAATTGATGAGAGACTAACTAGTTCCACATTGGAGCATTTTGGGGACCTTGATTTTTCTGGTAAATTTGCCAATAAAAAACAAACTCAAAAGATGATCTTTGTAGTTTCATCTAAATTTGAGGGAGATAGGGGTGGTCATTTAGCTGTGAGACCATTTTAAAAATGGCACATGCTGGTCCTCATTGATTTGCTCAGGACTCGGGAATGATTTATTTGACCTCAAACATATACAATAATTGCATGATACCATCATTGACGATTTAATCTAACTACACTTCTTAGCGTAAATCTGATCTGCCTCAGGACATCCGTGTGCTTTCTCTAAGACTGCCATGTCTTGTATATATTTAAATATGTTACGGTGATCGAACTTGAGTTTTTATGACAGAAGTGGTGTACAGGATACAGAATGCATGAACAAAGGTAGCATTTTACAATACAATGGTGTATATCTAACAACAGTAAATCCTTTTGTGCGACAAATCAGAACCTGACGATGATAAAGCAATGACGGGATGTCCCAGGTATACTCTAAATACATTAAAACGTCTTGTGGACACCATTCTTGGCATTGAATTAACTAAATCATTTGCTAGTATTAATACCCATGATTCACCCCGTTGATCTGGTTGAAAAATGGTATTTTGATTTTATAAAATATCTGCTATTTTCAGTTTGAGTGCCCCAACTATATCAGCGTGTAAGCTGAAATGAATAACGAAACATACAAATGTTTTCATGTAAAACCAAACAAACCAAGATATCATTTCTCGCAAGCAATCATCAAGAACACCCCTCGACGTCACCAGTGGTTTTGCATTTTAAGCAAGCCTGTATCCATATGTTGATTAACTACAGCAAACTGACATCACAACAGGAGGAAACAAACAGACAGTTCGCCTTTTATAAAAGAGCAATTAAAACAGGTAGAAATAAACATTTATGTCAGGAGGAAACACCGACAGTTCACCTTTTATAAAGGAGTGTCTGGTAATAGGAATACAGCTGAACAGGCTGATGCATAGTTTTCTTTTGGCAACCGTGTGGTAGTGACCTTTAACATTTAGAGGGCTAACGTAAACTAAACAAACGCATACCTCCAGTCAAGCTTTCCAAACAGGTCAACATCACGCATTTTGGTTTATAACATTTTAAGTGACGGGCACAAACTTATTTCAATTAAGGATATTTAATTCAAAGATCACTCATCAAATATTAGAAGTGTAACTTCAAAACATTGTATCTTTTGGTGTCCAATGAATATAGTGCTGTCACCGTATCAGAAGCGTCGTTCAAGTAAAACAAATCTATGTCTATTGCGACAGGAGGCAATGTACCTTGATATCTATAAAAACAAAGGTCTATTAAAGTCCAACAGGGAGAGCCTAAAATTGTATATCCAAAGGTTCAAGGGGCGAGATGGTTCTGCTTTGCCTTAATACGACGTGGCGTTTTAAACTTTTTATAGGCCAACTGGGCTTTATAAGTTTGAATAACTGTGCTATCCATGTTCATAGAAAATAACCAATCTGCGACAGAGCTGCCAGAAACTGCGGCAAAACCTGCAGGCACAGACTCCAAAACAACCCCGAAAACACAAGAAATTCTATTTTTGCAAGTCACCACTTTAAGGCACTTCTTGATCCACGCCCATATACGTCCACAAGAAGACATTTGAACTGAAATCTATTCATCAAGATATCACCAGGTGTAAACTAGCCTTGAGTTGCTCATAGAATCTAGTTCATTAACAGGTGGCCTGCAAAACTTCAGTTCTGTCTGCTGAGATGCTTGTCAGTAAAGCCATATGTCAACTGGCATAAGTCCAGTTGACATCTGGCCAAAATTCTGTTTTCTCACCAGGACGGTAGATCTGAAAGCGGACCTATCTATTTTTAGAATAGCTGAAGTGAAGTGTGTCGGTATGCACTTCGTTTTACTTGCAGAGTAAAATAAAACCTTCAAATAAATAAATCGATTTTCTTTGGAATTAAAGACTCCTGTTAACGACATTGATAAAGATAACGACTGTAATAATGACACCAGTACAGACAATTACCCACAGGTAACAGGGATATCAATAATATATATTTTGCGACAACTCATCCGCTATCACTTCTAATTAATGATTGGACCTCGGCACACTGCTTAAGGATATACTTCTGCTTAGCAGAGGTGTCCACAAAATAGGACATAAGACACAATAAACTGCAAAATGCCAAACAAAGTATATATTTTTGAAAAGTATATAACGTGGAGAATTGTGTTTTGTCATTGTCATTTGTGTCATTAAAGTGTGTTTGTCAACACACACTTTTCTGTTTTTCCTAAAATTCTTTCTTTCTTCTTTCTTCTTTGCCAGTGAATTTGTCCGACGCTTTTCTCTGATACTGTTATACATAGAAACTCCAATATTGGCATGATTGTACCTCCATACAAAGAGTGGGACCATTTTATACAGGGGAATGAAGATGTTTGAAATTATGCAAATTAGGGGTATTTGAAATTTTAAATCTTGAGTATCTTCAAAAGTATAATACATAGAGATGCCATTTCAACTTCTACTAGGGGGCTGTTGACCATTGCGCATGTAAGAAATCTAAAACAAAAGTTGTAGCAATTCAAATTATGCTAATTAGCAGCATTTGAAATTTTAAATCTTGAATATCTTCAAAACTATTACAAATAGGGATATCGGTTCAACGTTTACTAGGGGGTTATTGACTGTTGCGAATGTAATGAATCTAAAACAAAAGTTGTAGCAATGTAAATTATGCTAATTAGCTGTATCTGAAATTTTGAATCCTGAATATCTTCAACACTATAATAGACAGAGATGTCATTTCAACTTGTACTTGGGGGTTGTTGACCATTGCACACATAATGAATTAAAAACAAATGATTTAGCCATTTAAATTATGCTTAGTAGCACCATTAGAAATTTTAAATCTTGAATAACTTCAAATCTATAATAGATACTAATGCCATTCCAACTTCTACTCCTGTGTTATGGAATAGTTGTACATTGCCATACCAATAAGCTTTGAAGACACACACACTGATTTGCTATGCAGCAAATTATCTTTTTTAGTTTGTCTTGT
>OZ026620.1:30827334-30862334 GCA_964020975.1 Hermodice carunculata
ATCTATTTATCTCAAAAACGACTCCGCACAATCCTGCATACATAAAGTTGTTGAGGATAGACTCCACAATACAGATGTTAGTCCACCAGACCAGCATCAGGGGTGCACCGAATATATATATATATATATATATATATATATATATATAGTGTGTGTGTGTGTGTGCTTGTGCACAAATTGATAGGGATATTTACATATCAGTATATATTAAAGAATATCATAAACACTTAAAGAGATCCTCAGGTAACAGAATATACTTTTAATGACTTCTGTGCTTGAGGAAAAAGAAAATTTGACAATTGATCACAATCCAGGGACTAGGGACACCATAATTTAAACAGAGGTTCTTTTTCCTCAAGCAGAGAAAAATTGAAGTCAGTAAAGGTATATTCTGTTACCTAGTAATCTGTTTCAGTGTTTATAGTATTCTTTAAAAAAACACGGATACGTATATATCCCTATCAATTTGTAATGCATGCATGTATGTATGTATTTATGTATGTATGTATGGGTGTATGTACGTATGTACATATATTGTTTCCTAAACCTTCGTCTACAAGCATATCGCTTATTTTGTATATGAAGTTTTCGCGTTGTTGCATGTTAAGGCATATGTGAGACTCATGCACATAATTTAAAAGATGGACTAGAACCACCTTCAAACAATAGGCATCAACTTAAATAATAATGATAATGATGATGATGGTGATGATGATGATGATGATGATGATGATGATGATGATGATGATGATGATGATGATGATGATGATGATGATGATGATGATGATGATGATGATGATGATCATGATTATGATGATAATAATAGAAATAATGAAAACTGTATTTGTCATTGCGTGAATATCAAGAACCCAAAACTGTGTTTTAGAATGAAATTTTATTTATTTTGTCAGTACTAAACTGTACTTCACGGTTTTCTTTGGTGAAAGAAACAATTGCAAGGAAAAATGTTAACCTGTATCATCTTTTCTGCTGGAAATATACATCTGTTGGTACTGGAACGAAAAGCCAATTTACTAGGAAGTTGAATTTGGAATAATTCTTATTAATAATCATTAATAAAAGGTAAGTGCAAGTGTTCTTGGGATTGGCATGGAAAGGATTAACTCTTTCGGTGCACATTTTCACAGAGTCCGCTGCTTTCCTCTGTGCGCTGTGGCCCATAGCGCTAAGGGTGCGCTGTGTTGACCCGGACCATACCAATGGCCCCTGTTACTGTAGGCATGCTGGGACATAAATAAAAGGTCGGTTCGCAAAGAATTCGAATGTGATATAGTTATATCAATTCAGAGCACATAGTGCTTTTGTCGCAAGTTGCAACGACAGAGTTAACGCAAGACAGGAGTGCCAGAGTAAAGCTGCTGCTTTAATGGGCGCCTGGGCCCATATAAATCTTCTTGTTCACAAAAATTAATATCCATTTTTCTTTTGTTTTACTCTATGTCACTTATCATATTCATATTGCCACTCAACTCTCAATAATGGTAATAAATAAGATACGACCGGGGCAATATGGACCTTAATTGCCGAATGCCTCAATATCGCTTGATGACAGAGGCCTGAAATACTTCGATTTTCGACTCAGCACATTTCTTTCCTTTGGCTTCTCGGATTTGTATGTTTTTTGCGTTGGTTATTACTTTTAGATATTTTTGGTACATATATGATAAATTATTTGTGATACGATCATGTACAGTATCTCGAGTGGTGAAGTGACTTGAATTCTTGCCTCAGGTGACCAAATTGGGATTTACATGATACCCAGATATCCCATACCCGTTTCTTTACCATCTCTTTTGGAACTTCTGAAACTGAATGATGGCATAATTTTATTTGGAAAACCAATCACATCCTGCCGTTACACTTAATACTCATATTCTGAATAACAGAATATGATTATCAAGCAATGGGTACGGCTGTGTGTGTGTGTTTTCTTTTTATCGGGAGCAGCATATTGCATGGAGATTGGTTGTATGCAATAAGAACACACAGAAAGGTGAAGACAGGCCAAAGAAATCTAAAATATGGCTTTTTATTCATATGAGAAAAGTGTCTGATCAAGTATGTCCAATGCACAAGCAGACAAAGACGAAGAGATGAAGTACACCATAAAGAAATTTAGTGCAACGTGATATCGGTAGCATTTGAAGTATCGGGATACACCAGAAAATCTGATATATTGCGATACCGTCATGTTTTCGGTTGAATACATAGGATGGAAGCAACTTTCTTAAGCAATTGACAATTTGTGCCAAGTTAACTTTGTTACGACTGTGAAATAGGCAGTGCGCTGCATGTTTGACCAGGGAGTAGATGTCATTTAGTGAAACGACAAAGTCTTCGTTTATCAAACTGAGGAGTTAAAAAGTTATTGTAAATTATTGATTGCGATATTCAACTTTCTATATTCATGCCTGACATGCCTGAGTCTGTCAGGTTTCACTTGAGATGTACATTGAATTCATTAACTGAAGAACAACTTCTTATGCTCAGACGAAGGGCATTCTGAAGGCGGACTGAAGACCTTGTGAAAGAATTATGCTGGTTCAAGGAGTCCGTGCATGAACCTTGGAGCGCCAATTGATAGTACGCAACGGATAATTGAACCTTCCACTCTAAGGTCGAGGAATCGACACCTTGAGGTCTTCATGGCAGGTGACATGAATTATCTTAAAATGAAAAACTAATTTGTGGCATTTCTGTCTCATTCCCATGGTCTGTGAATACATTGGGCGGTCTTGAAACATTCGTCGCGCCTGAGATTAGTGAGGGGTTTGTTATATTGATTAATCTGAAACCATAACTTGCTATGTCCAAAACACTTGTCAAATACCGGTTATATTCACGTATAGGACATTTAAATAACATTTGTTTACATTTTACAACGCGGATGAAACAGTATGTTTAATGTGCTTGTGTCTAAATCTCTGCGTGAACTGCATCCCAGACGCCAACTTGGAGAGTTTCTCTGTTTTAGAAACAGGAAGGTTCCAGTTTGCCCATTTTCGGATCGTCTGTTAAACTATAAGTGCCACACTCCCGTGTGCCATGGCCGTAATTCGGCAGATCTCATGAGATAAAATAAATAAGTCATCAATTTTTAGAAATAGAGAAATATCTGGGAACATATACAGTGAGTATGCCTAGTATGAGCTGACAGTTTTAACTTTTGCGCCTCTTAAAGCTGTGTTCCGTCTCTACATAAGATATGCTTCCAGCCGCATGACAAAATATGCGTGATACAACATCTTGAAAGGCTCTTATTGTACAAGAAAATACGATTGTACTGTACTATTAATTTCTTGGGTTGGACATTAATCTATTCGTCACTTGGACATGATTTTAATAATATATCATATTAGTTTTTTGATGTCTGTAAATATTTTAGGACTAAAAACCATCGTGTTACAAGCATTACTGATCAGTGTCTGTTTCGAACTTTGAAAATTGCCCGTGTTAATGGTTTTCTTATATACAGATATCTCTGATTATTTGCCAACTTTAGGTAAATGCACTAAGCAAATAATGAATAGTCACCGTATTCCTCAATGCAGAGGGAAAATTGATTTAAATATTTTATATGAAACTCATATGAAAAAAAAAAAACCTTTCTTCTGTTGATTGGCATTCAGTCTTGTCAAATGGTGATCCAATTCAAACAATGTCATTTTTCTTGACAGAATTTGTAAATTATTATAATAAATCGACTCCTGTTAGGGTTGTTACTTCAGAATAAATACAAAGGAAACCTTGCTTTCCCAAGGGTCTTATTAAAGCAATAAAACGAAAAAAAAAAAAGACTTTATAGTAAAGTAAAAAATAATAATAAATATCGGTATGTTTCCTATCGTAACAGATTAATTCATATCTTTAGATTGGCTCAAAAAACGGCATTATGATGAAGTATTTAATCAAAATAAGAACAACTTGTCCAATGTCTGGAAAATTTTTTTGGTATTATTGGGAAACATAAAGTAATTATTCATAAAAATTTAAATTAAATGATACATATCTATCTGACCAAACAGATATTACAACTCACTTAAATTTTTGTTCTGCTAATATAGTTCAAAGCTTAGCAAGGAAAATTCATGATGTGCACGTCTCACATAACCATTATATGAGGCAGGATCAATATGTGCTTTCTTTCTTTTTTTCACCAGTGGTGGGTAATGATATTATGATCATGATAAACTTTTTCACAACTTTGCAAGGTTGCTCGAAAATGTTGCCTATAATCAATTGATAGATTACATAGATAAAAATGCCATTTCCTACCCGTATGAATTCGGAATGAGATAATCATATGGGATTGAGACTGCTGTAAGTTTTTTGACTCATAAAATATCAGAGGCCTTGGATAATCAAAAACATGCACTTTGTGTCTTTCTGGATTTATAGAAGGCCTCTGATACAGCAAGCAGGCTACATAAGGCTCGTGTAGCTTCCTTGAAGACAGTGAACCATAAAATACTTCTTCATAGGTTATTTATTATGGAATCAGAGACATATCGCTTAATTGGTTTTATTCTTCTCTAACAAATCGATCTCAGTATGTGCATTTCTAAAATACTGATTCTGAATTCCTGAGTATATCATGTGGAGTTCCCCAGGGGTCAATCTTAAGCCCTTTGCTCTTTCTTCTATATGTGAACGATTTACTTAATGCATGCCCTTACTCATTCTGTTTATTATTTATAGATGACACAAGTTTGCTTTCTTGCTGCAAAACTTTTGATATTTAATGTGTAGAACAAATACCACTTTAAAGTTGATAACAGAATGGTTTTATGCCAACAAGTTATAATTGAATAGTGAAAAAAATAGTTTTATGATCTTTTACAAAAAAGGAAGAGATATTATGCAAGATTGCCTAACCAATCACATAAAATTTGCCAAAGATTAAGTTTCTAGAACTCTGGATGGATGAACAACCTATCAACAAATCCCATATTACATTTGTCTCAGGTAAAATTGGAAAAGTTGTTGGTATTCTGAAGAAAAAGCGATATAGTGTGGGTAAACAGATCCTTGTAAAATACATTATGCTTTAATATAGCCATCTTATACCTGTTGCAATATAACTTAGGCGAGTAATTATCAAAGTAACCATGATTGTTTGGTAAAATTACAAAAGAAATGCTGAGGGAAATAATGTTTTCACATTTCAGTGCTCATTCTGAAATTGTTTGATAGTTGAAGAATTAAGAAACTTAAAAAATTGAATAGATTTTTACAAACGTATTTACGTTCAAAGTTGAACATGGATTAGTCCCAGCTGTTGTTAAAATATTTTCCCTAAAAATGTTGATGTACATGCTCTTGCTATACGACAGAGATATGATTTTCTTATTTTTCCTTGCCGAACTACTCTGTTATTATTTTCAGTGAAATACTATGGATCTTTAGTCTGCAATAATTTGCCATTGTATTTCCGTCAGATTCAGTTATTTTATTTGTTTAAACTTAGCTTTTTGTGCTATGGAACAAAACTTTCATTATCTGAATAAATATTAATTTAGTATAAATTTGCATACACTTTTGGACATGTTTAATTGACTAGAATACATGATGCTTGCACGTGATAATGCACTTATTGTTACTATCCACAGTTTACAGAGAGTTTATAAGCCCATTAGGGTTTCACTCTCTAATTGTTCTTGTGCGCTGTATTCTTATATGTATCTCAATCAACTTAGCAATTTACAGACCAGTTTTGCTTTCTCTTTAATTAAATTATATTCCCCCACCAAAAACACTCCCTATCAAGACCACCTTTTCTAGTTCCTTAGGTAGTCTTAATAGGGAGATTTCACTGTATACAGATGACTGGAGACATAGATATTCATAAAATTCAAATGTGACATGAAAAGCACAGACATTGACTGAAAGTACACAAGTAAAGTAGAATAAGCGACACTATACAGTCTAATACAGCCCTACGAAATACCTTGTTGTCACCGTGCTAGTGACATATTTCCTAATGGACCACATTTAATGGGGAGCAGAGCACTGCCTATAAGATACACATGCGCAAAGAAAATGGCTTTGAAATGTGCTCGTCATGGGCACTTAATGAGCAGGTATGCGTGGAATGAGCAATGACCAAAGGCCAAAACTAAATTTATTTGTAGTGAAGAAATTAAATTCACGGAAATCGTTAAACGCACAAGTCACATGATCTATCTTCGAGTAAAGAAGCTTTCAAGCAGACGTACTCTAATAATTCGTGAACACTCAAAACATACCATTGCCTATAAGTCACATGATTTATCAGACCAAGAGAAAATATACAAATTGAAATCATATGATTGAAACGTACTATGTAGAGCAAGTTCAGTCTATATAATAGAACCATGAGTTAGACCCTACAGGTCATTTTACTGGCTGTATTTTCAACACCAGATGTTCCAGTTATATCACTCGAATATACATACCGAAGATTGTGGTAGCACTGAATGGAACTTAATGTTTTCTCTTCATTGTGACTCAAATAAAAGTTTGTGGAATTAAAAAAAAAAATCTAAGTAATTTATTACCAATTACTTAAAACCCGCTGGTGCTTTCGGACCTGCGAACAATTTACTGTCGGGGCAACTTCTCCACTAAGCTACACCTTTCACCCAGCGGAGATGCTTGGCACATCCACTCAGTGCTGCTACTTAATTCATAGCCTGGGGGCGACTTCATTGTCAGATACAATATTCGTATTCTGAGCCTACCGCCGCCCACAACTAGCAACTTGAAGGCATTTTATTCACCTTTTCAGGTAATGCTCACTCTGGAAAAGTCCTATTATATATTGTACTGTACTTTCATTTGACAAATTAACCTTCCCTTAACACTAATCACACATATATTTTAAATACTACCTCTTCAATTTATGCAATCGGGACTTACCCATACGGACTTGGCTGCCGTTTTGAAAATTGTTTCCGTGCCCAATGGTTTGTAAATGAGGATAGTAATAGGACGATGGGGGGGGGGGGGGCGGTAATAAATGAAACCCAAAGAATATATTTTGTAAATATTTCAGAGCTTCAATAATGATACAAAATATGCTGTGGCCGCGATTCACTTTGATATCCAAATCAACTTATTTTGGAATGCATTGCACCATGTTTAAAATGGCACTCACCAACGTGCATGATTTGCCACGGTATGGTGTCGTATTTGGATTTGTAACTAACGATGATAACTGCTTCGGACACAACTGAACAGACAGATTAAAGTTAACATAGTACGTCAAGTTTTAAAGTATTTTACGACCATTTGTCCTCTTAACTTGCAGTCAAGGTGCTGACTGACTTTATTCACAGTACTGTAATATGCAGAACCCAAGTGACTACTGCCGTGCAAGAAACACTTATTACATTGAAACACACAAGAATGCAACACTGATATTTGTGGACAAACGCATATACTATGGAGAAACTATGAATGAATTGCCCAGCAACGTGGGCGCCCTGCAATGGAATGAGAATGTTGGAAGGGCACATACATCGAGAGGGACTAAAAAGTGTATGATCATGAGAGACATCTTGGGAAGAAGAGATACAATCCAAAGACATTTAGGTATTTGAAACGGGTATGGAATCTACTTGCACATGCACAAAGTAAAATGGTAGAAAATGCACCCTTGAGTGACAGTGAGCTTGATGAATCCATTCATGAGGATCACGAATACTGGAAATACTTCTATGCTGCTTTTGGTGACACTTAAACTGAGGACTTTGCAGGCTTTGATCTGAATGCTAAATAATTGGAAATACATATGTGTAGTATAAACTTTGTGAGTAAAATTAGGCCCCCCCCCCCAAAAAAAAAATGACAGTGCAAAGACATGTATCAGATTTCCATGCCCTTATGTGAAATTTCAAATGTGAGTGACTGCAAAACAGATCATTTCACGACTAGATGGAATTACTAAATTTGCATGTGGGCTTTACAGACCATTGTGGTCTCCTCGCATCATGTACGTATCAGGGCAATAAATCAGTTTATTTACAATACATGTTTTTGTCAATGTTTAGTGTAAATAGGTGAAAAAGTAGAAGGAGGAAAGCAAATTACTACTGCAGATGTGTCTGCCATATGACTGCCTCAAATATTTACTAAATTACCATATCAAAATATCTGATTCGTCTTTTTATAAAAACACTAAATCATTCACCATATTCCCAGTTACAGGCAAGCACATATGCATGTGTGCAGCAGGTATCTGACCCAATTACTGCCCATAGTCTGCGTGGTCTGTGTGATATATGGTCCACCCACAACCAGTAGCCAGAAAGGGGGCAAACTGCCAAGTTTATTTAGCAACTACTTGGGTTTACCTTGAGTGCAATCAATGTCCAAATAGCCAGGCCAAGAGGCCTTCACCCCAGGGGAATATGAGGTTTGGGTAAAGGCCTTTAACGCCTTTAACGAAATACCGAAGTTACGTTAAGTATATTCATTATGTCTCAGTTTTCCATTGAAATATAATTTATTCTAGTTGTTTTCCATATTAGTGACATTGCCAGGTCTTTTGCTTCTACCCCTAGTCCCCCCCCCCCCATCCTTTGCATAGCGGAACCATTTCTTAGCAATAGCCTGTATTGTTGAGCACTTGCAGCCAGGGGTCCAACGAACAGATTCTGCAATAAAGATATTTTAATGTAAGACAAAATAATTGTTTCATGTCAGTTAAGTCTCTGGTTGAATGCCTTTCCCTAGCTAACACTGTAAGTAATTTGTTAAACATACTTCCTTTTATATCGATATTTGTTTTAAAGTGTTAGCGAGGATTTTGTGGGATTTTTGTCAATCTGGAAAGAGTGTTTTGATTTTATGTCATCTAACTTTAATGATATAACAAATTAAAATATGTCCATGAACAAAGATTAAAGTATGAGATACAGAAACGATTTTGTATAATTTGAGGGTCGATGGCAGTTTCTAGAACATTGACAGCTTGCATTATCTGTATCCAAAAATTTTGTCAGAAGGGTAGAGTTCAAAACTCTTCATCCTTTTCAATTTACACAATAGTCTTTTCAGCAGAACACGAAAATAAAACGCACGACAGCTGGGCAGATTAAGAGCGGTTGGTTGAACCTTATTGACAGAACAGCTCGGCAAATAAGGATGAGCGGAACCCAATTGGCAAAAACAGCTGGACAAACAGAGCAATGTTAAACCTTATTTGCTCGACATCTGAGCAAATAAGCATGGGCAAACCCTATCTCCACAACAGCAGGGCGAATAGACACGGCCAACTTTTTTTTAGAATCCAACTTATATATCTTAGCAATGTCAGTCATTATTGGTGCACGTCATCCTGTGGCTACGTATCCACAAAAGGTATCAGATAAATGATATCTATTTCTGTTTCTACTTAAGATGCACAAAATAGTGAGTAATATGTGTAAGTGTGATGAATCAAGAAACATCAATGAAACTTTAATATATTCAAACCAGTGATACAGAAAGGTTATTTCTTCGGCAACTCCATACTACCTTATTTTTATAAGTGGTTTGTTGTTATATTTTTATTGAAATCTGAAAACTGCAGATGTAGATTTAGCCTTATGAAGGGATGATTTTGTTGTAGTTTTGCCATCGTCTGTAATATTTTCTAAGGTTTGTATTGTCCATCATGGACAAAATTTCAATCCTGATATGGTCATCAGTGGACCATTGAAGACTATGTCAGGGTTTCAATTTTGTCAAGTATAACTTAAACTGTGTTACATTCAGGTGTTTGAACACACCATAGATAACATGTACGTGGGCTTATCCAAATGTTTCGGGTCTACCCTATTTCTTGGTGTGTTACGACGAAGATAGTTTTAACAGATTGCAACTAACTTCGTTCAAGTCGCTGCCTGTCATATCATTAGAGAGGAAATTTGTTTCTAAATAGCTGTTTCTTTCTCACAGAAGATTAGCATTGCTACGAAACAAAAATGAGAGCAATTAAAAAGCTGTGCTGTCATTAAATATTAGGGTATATTAATACAAGAAGGACATGCCAGGCAAGTAAATTATTACCCAGGAAAAACACCAAGAATTTTTTTTTTATCAAATGCCACCATGAAAATCTGGTTCGTAGTATTAAGTATTGTTGATCAATCATTAAAGAAGAAAATACGTAGCTGTGAAGGTCTCCAGAAACTTGTTGAATTAGGGATGTAAATCGTCAATCACATAGTCAATTCTATCTTTTAAAAAAATCAATTTGTAGCCTAGGGAAACAAAAGTAAACCTGGGCCGAAAAAGGGGGGTTCGTCTGAACCAATGCCCCCCCCCCCCCCAAACTCTGTTTAATTCATCATGTTGTTCGTAACTATAAAGAAAGAAAAGGAAAAATAAAACTTTCATAGATTTGTTACACCCCCGCCCCTCTTAGTCAGATCTGCTCAGCAAGACAGTCTGTGTTTTGATATCACTATATCACCTTTATTGTGTGGGGCCAACCAGGTCAGTATACATCAGCCGCTGTCTGACCCAGCCAGCAGCCTACACTTGCTTAAAGCTTGTTGGTATAACGTTGCCAACGTCACTCTTGCTAACTTGTAGTTAATGAAGAACCGCTAAACCTTTCACAAATGTTGACATTGCTAAATACACCAATACATGTACAATTATATTTATTTTGACAAATTCCCCGAAACTACATTTTTGTGATTTAATATAAAACATTTTTTCTGCTATTTTTCGCAAATTGCATTAAGAAATTTTCCACCCCTTAACTAAAAGCCACAGCAATTTTTGCAGGAGTATGTGTTGTCCATGAAATAACAGGAACATCAGATATCTGTATTTGTGTCTTTTTGTCCACAACCACATCCTGGTAGTCAGTACCGTATTCCACAGAACGAACTCTTTACTCTTTATACCCTAACCTGTCATTGTCCTACCTATACACATATGAAAGTACTATTCTCCATATTGCAAACTTTTTTCTGTAGAATTTTGACACAGGCTCTATTAGCCCAAATAAATTGAAGGGTCTTCAGTGGTTTACTACTCAGAACATGTTTCGTTGCCTGTACCCGTACATGTCTCTCTGAGCAGCAGCTCCTTGTCTAAGCTAAATATTCAGCATAGACAACTAGAATACAATAGAATAAATATGAACGTGGCAAATGATGAGTTAGCTAAATAAGTGAAGTTTTGCTTTTGAATACAGAGCATCCTTTTGAATAAAGAGTACCTGTCAAACACAATTTAATTAATAAACTTGTACTGTACAAGTTCAGATAAGAACAATTTGACTTACCTCTGAACCAGCAGATACCCTTTCTAGATGGGAAGCTTACCACCTGCCACTGTATGACTGAAGTAGAAAAAAACTGGGGCATTATATTCAGTCCCAGTGATTGTAAAATAAACAGTTGCAGTTAGACCACCTGTACAAACCGAGGGAAATCCTAACAAGTACTGCAACAATGGACATCCTGTACCAGAAATGTAAAACAAACCCCAAGATGACACTTACTCCTCACTTTGAAAGTTTCCAAACCATAAGCTCTGCTTCGCTATCAACCCTGAGTTAATGTTTCAACATAGTGCATCAAGTTTGTGACATTTGAGTAAAGACTGTCAAATTTGAGTAATGTTTTGACATTGAGTAAATGATTGTGTACTTAGGCATGTCAGAAAACAATGAAAGTCATTAGCATTTGAAATTACATCTAGAAATACGACTTGTGGGGTACTATTCAGGGCTGTCTTATCCAGACTGTGCTTGGCTGTAACAGACCAACACATTAAATGCAGTTGCTTGGTGGGTATGGTAAATTCAACAACATATCACAAAAACGAGAAAGACATCAGACCAGAAAAGCCAGATGAGCATAAAAGACGTGTTTTGTGATTTGTGGGTGAAATTGTCATTAAGTTAGTCCTGATTGCCATTTTCCTTCAAAGCACTGTTAGCTATATTCAGCTTTTGTCTCAACTACTGTACGCGTTTTGCATGCCCTTTCCGTAGCTTTAATTTCCATCTCATCTGGGCAGGATTAGATTTTTTAACTCAATTTTCAGAGACGAAACCCTGGACACTGCAAGTCAAACTACTTGAGAAGATAATGTATCTGCATTTTCTGGTATATTTATCTCTAAATCACTGATTGTTCTGTGTGCCTTACCCAGAATGGTAAAGGGCCATATCCTTTTACCATCAGTTTTGTGCCATTCTTTACACTATAGTCGTATTTGTTGGTGCAATTTGTTTGGATGAAGAAATTGTACATTTGCAAGACTGGTTTTCCAGACTAAAGAGTTTCAAATTAAAATTTGCAGACTGCATTAGCCTCAAATCGCACATCAATGGAAAAAAATCACACAATTTCTCTGATACAGTGAAATAAAATGCAAAACTGCTTATTTTTTCACATGCATACATTGCAAATAAACTATACATCGTGATAGGCGCCTCTACCTACCATGAAAGGGACAAGCACATGTGAGGGCAATAATTATATCGGCAAGTTTCAAATGATAGAAAAGCACACAAAACTCATTTTAAATGTTTATTTCATACGCAGATATAAACCAGAATCAAGTTTCCAAATATGGAAAGAAAATATGCTAAGCAGTTGTATATCTCAAAAATATTTGGGGCTAAAGACATTGTGGTAATGGCAACTCTATATTCGTTGTTAGAGGCCGTCCATAATTGTCAACATTTTCATCTATGTCCAAAATTACCATACATTTTACCCCCCCCCCCCCCCCCCCCCCGTTTATGGCCATCATCAACATTTTTTGGGACTTCTTGCAAATACTGACACTCCACCTCATACAATATGACCGAAATGCTTAGACAAGGAATGCATTCAGGTTTCCTGATCGTACAATGATTTAGAATGTTTCATATGCATCAAGTACTTTTGGCCATAATATTCAGCTGGCCTAATTCAGTCTCACTGAGCTCCATGATTGCATCTGCACATATCTGTTCCAGCTGACTGAATGAGGATTACATCAAGGGGTTGATAGGAAGAAAGGGTTAAATTGCAAAGTGACACCTGGTGGCAGGTTGAAATTTTACAAGGGAACTGAAAATGTTGGCTGTAGAACATCAACATTTGTTAGGGTTGAAAGTTATGGTTATCTGCTTCTGACACCCCCCCCCCCCCCCCCGACAATTTTGGACACATATGGAAATGTTGACAATTATGTGCGGCCCTTTAACTTTCTTAATGTGTCATTAGAAAGCTTACCACTTTAAGTTAATTTTGATGATAATATTTACGAAGTCTAATTTGGTAACAGCGATGATGAAAGTGTTCTTAAGCGATCACCATTAATTCTAGTAAAATTATAAACCAGTTTTACAATATACTGCAAAACTACAAATAGGAATCATATTTTCAAAATGTTTTCCTCAGGATGCAAGTGTTTAATGTTAAAGTAATGGAATGAGGAGACAAACTAATTTTTCAAGAACAACAACGACCTTTCTAGCTGACTCATCTTGTGAATGTTCCCTTTTTGAGTGTTGTTCTTTGCCTTGTTTTTATGTTTTTCTTACATGAACAACCACGTCTTTTCTTTCGTATTTTACAATCTAAAAATGACTCCTCTATTAGCAAGTTCATCTCTTTAATTTTCGCTCTTTTTGCTAGCTTTGTCAAGTCACAATGGACGTCATGTAGTCCCTGATTTTTGTTTGAATTATGTAAATCTCGCATTAATTCTGACATAGAGTCGATTGGACCACAGCAAAAACTGAGTCGTATATATTATGGGACTTTACACATATGCCACCACTGACGCTTTATCTTGTAGTATCTCATGATGTGCTTTTCACACTCTAGTCCGGGAGATGAGACACCTTTATTTATGTTTTCGAGTGCATTTTGTTTGAACATGTTTTCTAAGGCAGAAATACCTGCAGAAATCAAATCTGGCAGTCTTACAAGCGGAAAGTGGTCCATTTTCTTTCCATGCAGCTGTTTTGGAGGGAATCTCGTCTTCCAAAATTGGCACAAAATTAAGGGGTAGGGGAAATTTAAATGGCCATATCTTGGTCAATATTGCTTACATCAGAATGGGTTACCCCTTAAAATGTTTGTATTTAGCCCCTCTATCCAATCAAGCAAACCAAATTTGAATATGTTAATTAGTGACGTCAACATAGGTCATAAGGTCACCAAAACTGGTCACAGGCTATACCTCCTGGAGGCTCCAGAAAAAAAACACCACAAACTAGGAGAAACAAGACCAAAATGACTTATTTGACTTTTATTCAGTAGAAAAGATGATACTTCAGACATCTGACTATAGTAAATCTTTGTAAAAGACAATCTGCATTATTAAAAACAAACTGATTCAAGTTTTTCTTTCCTACATCAAATATTGACATCTTCTGCCCTTGTGCATTACCTATCAAAGATAAATGTGTGTGGAACATATTTCAAAATATTGCTCAATTCATTTGATTATACTTACGTATGTTGGGGTAATTTATGTCTCAATCAGTGATTAGGCAACAGTAAGTGATTGTATTTTAAACTGAACTTCTCATAGTGAAAGTGGGTAATCCCCACTTCAAGTACACTGCATGGTAACGACTGAAAGTGGGGAATCCCTGCTTCAAGTACATCATGGACATTGCATTGTGAAACTGAAAGTGGGAACACCATCTCTGTTCTGTTCTGTTGTGTATAATGGGCAGATCTTTTCGTGGAGTAACAGTTCCCAGGGGTGTAGGGCAAATAGCCCAAGTATCATGTTACAGACAGTCTGCTTTTGAAAGTGTCTATTGTCTCTGCAGAAATTTGGTGATAGGTGAGATTGTTCCAGTCAATGACAATTGTTGGAAAGAACAAGTTTCTGCATTTTTCGGCCTGTGGTGTACATATTAAGTTTTTCATTAAGTATAAGTCAGAGATATGGGTTGTGTGTTACTTGTCAAAATTGTTGTTGGTATAAATGGTAACAGTGGTGTTTAGGTTATTTGGTCCTATTGATTTGCATAATATCACAAAATTTTTGTTGATGTTAACTTCATGCCCCACGTGCTTGACCAGTGCTCGAGTGCAATTAGGTGTTGTATTGTCTTTCTGTCGGGATTTGATGTACCAGAAGGGTTTGCTGTTTTTCTGAACAAAACTGGTTTCGATGATGTTATTGAGATATTTAGAATAAGATTTTCGTCTATTTGACTGGGTGTGTCTTTTATATTTCTTGTAGATTTCAATGTTGAAATGTTTATGGGATGACTGCAAGTGGTTATATGGTTTCTGCTTACGTTTTATCAGTTTTTTTTTTATCTTTAACTGCCGCCTGCATTTGTATTGTGGTGTTTGCGGTGTATGTTGTAATTTGGTGGGAAAATTTCACTGTCTTTGTTAGAATTGTCTAGCCACATTTCTGTTCCTAAAATAAGGTCTGGTTTAATGAAGTTTGTAATTAGGGCTTAATCTGTTTATTATTTTTTTGTTTTTGTTTTTGACACTTTAGCAGTTAACTAGTAAAGTCCCAGTTATTTGCTTTAGGTAGGCAGTAGGTCGAAGAGGATGGTAAGCAAAAGGACAGTGGATTTTCTCTACTCTGTTGTTGGAAAAACCTTTAATCTTGGCCTTAGTTAGGCCAGTAGAAAAGCCAGTCAGTTTACTGCTTGCTTTTGGTGAGCAGGAAGGTTATCAGCCTTTATTTTATTTCGTGAATGTGCTGTTTGTATCATCCTTAGTCTTTGTTTCATGCACTTGTGTTTTGTACAGATGCAGTGATATTTTATGCACTTGTGCTTTGTATCTAAATGCAGTGATATTTTATGCACTTGTGTTTTGTATAGATGCAGTGAAAGCTACATGATAGTTGATAAGTCTGCATTACTCCATGTCAGTTGTGACAGTGTCAGATAAGCCATCAACAAGAGCTGGTGTCAGAGAATATTTGCCCCCCCCCCCCACCTCCAAAAAAAAATACCTTGTAGGTATTATCTCACAATCCCTCCAAGTATATACCAAGTCGGTTTTTTTTTATTTGTGCAACACATATTTTAGCACAAATCTACCCCACATGTATAGATTCGTGTGTCTCCATTTCCCCCTGATTCCTGGTTATCTGCATTGCTGGAGATACATACGTGGCATATCTGGCTCTTGATATGAATGAAAAAAAATACAATAAAACACCAGATTTTTCTTTTAATAGAAAGCTCTTTCATACTGGGAGGGCCTAAATATTCTGGAATGGAATCAGGGATGTGGGTTTTCAGGTGATTTCCTGTGCTTGTAAGCGTCTTAAAGTGGATATAAATGGGAGGGGCCCTTTGGCTCCAGAATATTTGGGCCCCTTATTTGTTTGTGTCTTAAAGTGGATGTGAATGGGCAGGGGGCCCTTTGGGTCCAGAATATTTGGGCCCCCTGTTTTTAAATAAACGCCTTGCAGTGGATATATATGGGAAGGGGGGCCTTTGGTTCCAGAATATTTGGGCCCCCCATTTGTATGTGTCTTGAAGTGGATATAAATGGGGAGGAGGCCCCGTGGTTCCAGAATATTTGGGCCCCCTTTTTGTAAGTAAATGCCTTGCAGTGGATATAAATGGGGAGGGAGGGGCCTTTGGTTCCAGAATATTTGGGCCCCCTATTTGTTTGTGTCTTAAAGTGGATTTTAAATAGGGAGGGGGCCCTTTGGGTTCCAGTATATTTGGGCCCCTTATTTTAAGTAAATGCCTTGCAGTGGATATATATGGTGAGGGGGGCCCTTTGGTTCCAGAATATTTGGTACCCTCATTTGCATGTGTCTTGAAGTGGATACAAATGGGGAGGGGGCCCTTTGGTTCCAGAATATTTGGGCCCCCTATTTGTAAGTAAATGCCTTACAGTGGATATAAATGGGGGAGGGGGTCCCTTTGGTTCCAGGATATTTGAGCCACCTATTTGGTAAATACCTTGAAGTGAATATAAATGGGGAGGGGGGCCTTTGGTTCCAAAAATATTTGGCCCCCTATTTGTAAGCAAATGCCTTATAGTGGATATAAATGGGGAGGGGGCCCTGTGGTTCCAGAATTTTTGGGCCCCCTATTTGTTTGTGTCATAGAGTGGATATAAATGGGAAGGGGGAACCCTTTGGTACAAATAGGGGGGCCCAAATATTCTGAAACCAAAAGGCCCCCTCCCCATTTATATCCACTGCAAGGCATTTATCTACAAATAGGGGGCCCAAAATATTCAAGATCCACTTAATGCATTTAGACACCAAAAGGGGGCCCAATAGTCTGGAATCAAAGAGCCTCTTCCTCATTTATATCCACCTTTAGGCACTTAGATACTGTTCAGGGGTCAAGTGGCCAAAACGTTTGGGAAACAAAAGCCTCCCCTGCCCCTATCTACATAACAGGAAATTAAAAGTCATTTATAGTTATTTTACAGAAGTACGTGTACATGTAGTTTGGGTAGCTCAGCTATTTATAAAAATTACTTTTATACTCAGATCCCGAGCATACTTGCACCAAGTTAAATTTCCCATTTTCTATGAGAAAGTAAACTTAGGATCGAGTCATCTGGTCATAATTCCGCATCAATTATAATGCCATTCACATGATTCAGGACTACATTTTAACATTTTGCGCAGAATCTATTCTCATGCTGAGCTGACAAAACACTGTGACCAGCACCTTTTACCTTTAGTCTAGCGTAACATGACCAATTTTGCTATTTTGCACTGTTAACATCATCAGTGTTACAACTGTTGTTAAGATGTCACATGAAATGCGACAAAAATCAAATATGAAAGGGGGCCCAAATATTCATTGACACGGGGTTGGTAAAGTAGAGTCGTCAGAGTATTACCAACATCTCTTTGCTAAGCTGGGAGAAAGCAAAGAGATCTCAGAAGGCAACAACAAAGCAAAGGTCTCTAACCTAGGGGAAGCCAGGTACGCAATCTTCAGAGAGAAGTATGCACCTGGAAGGGAGTGTGAGCCACTAGCCAAAATTAAAGGAGCAGATGCTATCACTCTTCCCCCATCGAGGCGAGTTTTTTCACAAAAGCTGAACAGGAGAAACTGTCACTATGATTTGGAGAAATGCACAACTCCAGGACCCAATATCTGATTCAATTGATCCTACTGAGTGTGGTTGGAAACTAACTGATGGCAAATACCAGATGGTCTGGTTTGTTGGGGACCAAATGCCAAAAGACATAGCTGAGCACGTTACAGCTGACCAACCATCAGACAATGATAACCAGGACGAGTTTGAAAATTCCTTTGACTCTGACGATTCAGAATATGAAATCGAAGATGATTTATAAAGCCCTTGAAAACTTTTGATTCAGCTTTCTTGATATATCAAAAGGTGCTATATATTTCCATTGTTTTGCAGCAAGTCTGAATATGTTTGGAAATGGCAACGAGTTATGCTAGAGATGTTGTCATTGTGAACCTATAGTCCCATTCACAAGTACCGAACTTCATCTGTTGAGTCCTCTCTGTCATCCAGGTGGTAAGAAAAGACCATAAGCAATGTATCCGAGCTTTGCGTAATCCTGTAGTTCAGAAAGTTAGCCTAACAGCTGCTGACTACTTTACAATGTCAAGCAATGCACCAGAGTGGAAAATGTCAAAATTTGATGAAAAAGCAATGTAATTTGAATCAGTTTGTTTGAAACAATGCAGACTGTCTTTTAGAAAGGTTTACTGTGGGCAGATGTGTGAAGCATTATCTTTTCTACTGAATAAAAGTCAAATAAATCATTTTGGTCTTGTTTCTCCTAGTTTGTGGTGTTTTGTTCCTGGAGCCTCCAGGAGGTATAGCCTGTGACCAGTTTTGGTGACCTTATGACCTATGTTGACGTCACTTATTAACATATTCAAATTTGGTTTGCTTGATTGGATAGAGGGGCTAAATACAAACATTTTGAGGGGTAACCCATTCTGATGTAAGCAATATGGACCAAGATATGGCCGTTTAAATTTCCCCTACCCCTTAATTTTGTGCCAATTTTGGAAGACGAGATTCCCCCCAAAACAGCTGTATGGAAAGAAAATGGACCACTTTCCGCTTGTAAGACTGCCAGATTTGATTTCTGCAGGTATTTCTTCCTTAGAAAACATAATCAAACAAAATGCACTCGAAAACATAAATAAAGGTGTCTCATCTCCTGGACTACTCATCTCTCTGTATTTATTTGCTTGTATCTTTTATTTTCTTTGTTTCCTGTACTTGTACCTTTTTAATTGGTGTATATCACGTGGATATATTTAACAAATGTATTTATTGCAGATCATGTGGTACTCTCTCTGGTATTTAGATGTATTTTGTTCAAAACGGCAGCGACTCTTTATCGCATGGTTTTCCTGGCCCTTTTCTCTTTTTTTTTTCTCATGTCTAGCATTTTTGCCAATTCTGTGGTGCCTATTTTCAGTTGTTAATATCTTGTTCTGTCAAACCTGTTGTTTTCCCTTGCAGTAAGCTCTCATCTCTGGATATATTTTACGGAAAAATGGTTAAACTGTTGTATTTTGTTCTGGTATATAATGTTTGCGTCGATCCTTTATGGCGTCAATAAAATCATGTTATGGAGTACCTCCTTTGCAACATATGTAACTTTTTGTGTACAGCAGGTCTTAATGTCTTACATAAAGATGTACTTTGGTTCTTATGGCAAGCCCTTTTGACTTTTAGTTCTGTTTGACGATATCACTATAGCGATATCGCTAAATCGTTTGGCGATTTCGTCAAATTGTTTCGGGACATCCTTATATATTTAGTGATATCGCTAATTATTAAGCGATATCTCCAAATACATTGCGCAATATCGCTTAATATTTAGCGATTTCCCTAAATGATCTGGTGATATCTCTGAATCATTTAGCGACATCGCTAAATTACATATTTAACGATTAATAAATCATTTAGTGATATCACTGAATGTATTTCCGCTTCCTGCCATATTTTTGTCCAATATGGCTCCAGATTTGGAGGGAAGTGCGATGGCTTCATCCTCCCAAAGTGTTCTGTCGAGAATTAAGCGCTTCTCTGGCATTGTTAATGGGTTTATTGGTTAAAACATATTTTATCCACAACAATTTACGATGTAAATCCAATAAATAAGTAAGCAATTGGGAAAAAGGGCGAAGCCCTATACTGATCCCTCTTGCGGAAAGGGGACGAGCACACAGGACAAAACAAGACACACACGACCAAAGAAAAGGTGACAGTATCACATGACAAGACAGAAAGTGGGGCTGAATGATTCATCTTACATAGTTAAAATATGATTCCTCTTAGGCTTCATGTATATATGGAGTTTAAAGGAGATTCATCCATATGTGGAAAAATGTACCTGTACATAATGGAAATGGGCAGGCATTTTAGCCTATACCAGATGGGCCGAAACTACCTGTAGCGGAAATAAAAATTTGAACAGCTGAATAAATGTCAATATTTTCAGTAAAAGTACAATAGAAGGAACCGTATAATTCTGTCTGTAATGTAAAGGGAGCATACTTTAAAATAATAGAGTGAAGAACAGATCTAGGGACAATATACTTTGGACAGAGAAGAAAATAATGACATGTGTCCTCATTGGGTGAACCGTATGCGCATTTTGGAGTGTCTTTCACACCAATTTTTAAAAGATGAGAATTTAATTGACTTTCACCTAAACGGAGACGTGTGTGCATAACAGCAAAAAAACTATTGCCAAAACTGAGTAATTCGGGAAATTTGATGGGATGGATAACAGGTACATCTATCCGTGATTTGAACTGTCGAATTGAGGCTGGATTACGGATTTCTAGAGGCAGCTGATTCCATAGTCTGATAGTTGAGGGGAAGAACGTTTTGTCAGTATGACAAATATGTCAGTACGAGCTCGGAAATGAGGAAGATCATACTGTTGACCGGTATTGAAATAACCAGAGCCTAAAGGAGAGGCAGTAGTAAGTATAGAACATAAATATTCGGTAGCAAGTTTGTGCACCAATTTATACATTGAAAGTTAGAAGCCAGTCATTGGACCATTGATCAATATCTGAAAGATCGGAGTTAAGACTTTCGGCAGCAGTAACTGGATTATCAATGGTAAGATATAGACACGTATCATCAGCAAACATTTTTATTTGGATCCAACAAGGTCCACTTTGTCGTTAATATAAATGAGAAACATGAGAGGTCCGAGTACTGAACCTTGAGGTACACCTGCACAAATTTTACCCCAGTTAGAAGACTGGCCTTGAACAACTACCCGTTGATAACGATTCGCCAAATGATCCGAAAACCAATCATGAAGAGATCCTGCAATACCACTTTTCCTAAATTTATGCAACAGACCGGCATGCCAAACTTTATTGAATGCTTTACTAATATCCAAAAATATAACCAGGACCTCTTTTTGATGATCAACTGCCAAACTTAATTCGTGATAAAGGAGAAGTAATTGATTAATGGTGGAATCACCTGGCATGAAACCGGATTGGTGGGCAGATATAACAGTATTATCTCGAAAGAGACTGAACACATGCTTAAATACTATTTTAATTGGTTTATTATCATGTTGCGAAGACGGTTCATATTTACTTTTAATTTTGTCGTCTTAACAATCAGGCATACAGGTCCATATGCACACAGTTCCTTGCCAATCACTATACAGGCACAGTACAATTATCTAGAAAGCAATGATTTACATACTTAGTGATATTGCTTAAGTATTTAGGAATATCTCTAAAGCATTTAGCAATATCACTTATGATTTAGGGATATCAGCAAATGAAACCATGAAGCAACATTGCCAAATGATGGCGATATCGCTAAATGATTCAGTGATATTGTCAAATGGGACTAAATGTCAAAACGCCTTGCCAGAGGTTTTGTCTGTGTGCAGCCATTCACAACCGCCAGTCTGACTTTGCTACTGTTATTGCTGCCTGTGTTTTCACTCTTATCATGTATTTTCCTGGATTTTACATGATGTTGAGATACCTCACGTGCAATCTCCAAGTGCCAAAGTACCGCCACAGAGTACTAGTTATACTCGTTAACTTTTTATTGATGTCTCGCAAATATTCTTGCTTAGATCAGTATATGTTTATCGATTGTCTTTTCTTGCCTGATCCTAACAGGGACGTCCACGTCAACCCAGGGAGGTACGCTGGCTTTTATGACACCACCCTTTGTCATATAAATATTGTCAGCATGTACCGAGATTGCTACTAATTTTGACGTCATTGTTTTATCTGAAACTCTTTAAAAAATAATACACCGTACATCAATCTTGAACTGTCCGTTTTCCATAACATTATGGGAGGAGTTGGTGGAGGTGTACCCCTTTTTGTCTCTAATAATCTTGTCACCATAAGGTGTCAAGACCTTGAAATTCACAGATCTGACACATACTAATACTTTTTAGGGGAGTGCTGTTTAAAGAACACCTAACTCTTCCGTTATTTCCTGATAAACTACGAAACAGCCTTGATCTTGCAAAAGCTACCAACATTAACAAAATTTAATTAGAGAGGATTTGAATTCTGATTTCCAAACGCCCTCTGGCTTAAAACTAAACATCCGTGCAGCTAATGCCCTTGTCATTCACATTCGAGAACCATTGCAAGTCGTCTATGTGGTGAGGCATGTACTTGATTAAACTACGTCATATCTAACATATCCAATTATATCAAAGACCCTAGAGTTCCGTTCGCCAACTGTGACCATTTAAGAAATATAGACAAATTTTTTTTATTTCGGCGCAAGAAAGAAGTTTCATATCCGAGACTTACTTGACAACCGAACAACAGATGCACATGATAAGCTTGATGCTTGATCTGTATTTAGTCGTCTACGCAATACTTATCACGAACGAATGCCGGAAGCAGAGGTGGAATACAACACCAAGCTCAGCAGATCAGTTAAAAATAGAAATGAATGGAAGGATAAAGCCTGGTGGGGAACCCTTTAAATATTCTTTGAATCAAAATCAGTCTCTTACAATTTCTTCTGTACTGTCTGAAGGAAAACAAATTTCCTACAACTCAGCTAAAGCTCAGATATTGAACACTTTCTTCTTAAAACAAGGTTTAATTGATATTTCTATGACACGAAAACCTCCGGTGTACCGCATACCTCACAATGTCTTAAGTAGTATCACGATTCACGAAGTTCTCCATGTTCTCAAAAAGTCTGGATGTCACAAGGGCCACCAGTTCCCATGCCGTTAGCGATAGGGTGCTCAAAGAGGACGCTTCTATTATATACGAATCACTAGCTTGACTTTTTAATTTATCCCTACAGTTGAATAAAAAATTCCCACTGACTAAAATAGAGCTCATGTTACCCCGCTACTCAAAAGTGCTGACGCAATGTTACATAATAACTATAAACCTATCTGATGGTTGGGCTGCACGGGCAAAGGGATGAAAAAGGTCATATTTATTAGCACGTGTTAAACTTCTTCCGTGACAATCTTGTACTATCGCATAATCAGTCTGGATTTATTCCAGATGATTTCACTGTCAATCAACATCTTTCTCTGTGTCATGAACTTGCCATGGCAATAAATCTACAAGAAGTGCAAATTGTTTACTTTGGACATAAACAAGGCCGTTGACAAAGCTAGGCACGACGGGTTACTTTGCAAATACGCCACAAAGCAAGGGTTTGACGCCAGGCGATCACAGGGGACGTACGGGTCACATCACTGTCACAGACGAGGCCATACGTTCATTTCTCACAAAATTAGCGTTTTTTTCGAGAAATTTAAGTTTCCAAATGCCAAACTGGTATTCATCCAGTAACTGCCGAGCTATATACATGTGTAAAGAAAAAGTTTAATCTGCCTTTGATAAGTATTCTTTATTTTCAAAATATTAGTAATATCCCGCTCTGCCCCACACGTACCGACCCGTATCTCTCCTTGTCCCGCCAAGCGAGACCAGACAATCAGGTACGCAGTTCTGGTGGGAAATTAATATGCATATCTTCTATTGACCAAAAAAGGTATTAACGGAAATGTGCTTTGCTGGTTTAGAAATTAATTACCCACCGGCAACAGCCTGTAGCGTTAAATGGCCACTCTTCCAGCTGAGGGATAAACACTGCAGGGCTGCCTCAAGGCTCACTACTGGGCTTTCTTCTATTTCTTACTTTTATCAACGACAAAATAAATATTACTCGTTCCAAAATTAAATTAGTTGCAGATGACACATGTCTGTATATTTCTGTCGATGATGTTAATCAGGCTGCTGCTACCATTAACTCGGACCTTCCTGCAATAGAAATACGGACTGGCAATTGGGTTGTGACATAGAATGCTTTAAAAACAGATTCTACGTCAATATTACGTGAACATCAAACAGTTAATTACCCCCCAACTTCTGTTTCAATACTAGCAGTTGACAAATGTTCAACAAATATCGACATTTATGAATTGTAATTGGATCAGATCTAAAATGGACACCGTCAAATAAATCACATAGCCCTTAAAACCACAAGCAGCTGAAAGTCATGAAAGCTTTAATATAGAAGATCATGTAAGGGAAAGAAACAAATTGGTATGTATGCATAAAATAGTAAATAAGCTTATCCCTGACTACTTGCAGAATTAGATTCCTAATATTCCAATAAGAGAAGAACCAAACAATTACAATTACAACACCGGTAGACGTTTGGAATTGCCTCATTATAGAACCAGAACAGATTTTTTGATAAATCCTTTTTCCTGTCTTTAACAAGATTGTGAAACGGATTGCCCTCTGATACTAGGATCGCCCCAACTCTGTCTCAACGTTATTCCAAACGTATCACCTATCCATGGCGTCTTGAGGAACACCTATTTCTTTTAAGTGTAGGAAACCGATACTTTTCATTCTACATACTTGGTTGCAAATTGGCTGCTCAAGATGAACGGTTATTTACATAAAATTGGCATCAAAGAATCTCCAAGGTATTGAAAACGTTTGGCAGTATATTTTTGCTTGCCCTTTGGGACAGTTCATAGAATTCGTTTCATTCAATTATCTCTGATCTTGCCCCGTTCAATATTCATACAACTTAATTCGGAAATGAACATTGCAACTTTGAAATCAATATGACAATACTTTTGGTTGTACAAGAATATATTAAAACATCTTACAGATTTGGTTCACAAACCAGTCGTATTTTACGCACATTTATAAATCAAACATGACTTATTCTATAATGTTGCCTCGATTTACGTAGCGCTACTGTCTGTCTTGCCCCCTCCTGTCTCAGTCTCTTTAATGTTACGCCTGTATGCTAGTGCACCTGGGGATTGTGTTGTTCCGTCTGTCCGGTCTTTTGTCTTTTCAACGTAAAAGGAATTTACATGGGGTCTTGCCTTAGTTTCCGATTGCCAATAAAAATGTGTTTAAATAACTACCAAAGTTGAATTGGTCTATGAACAGAAATTTTGTATCGTAGAGGTATACAATAAAGGCAAAATAAAAAGATCAATGCAAAAGAACGTGTTTCTGCCTTTTTTCAGTTAAAAATACAGCCAAGCAGCCTTGAGCAACTCACTCTTTTGCCGAAGTTTTTTAGAGTGAGTGTTAAACATACATAACATTATACTTGGCCTTGCCTCACTTTACTTTGAGAGTGAGTGTAATGGTTCGTAATTGGGTGTGTATCTTGATATATACAGTAAGAACTCATCATAAATAATGATAAAATTCATTCGTTCCCCTAAAAAGGTGGCCAATAACTGAATATGTCACATAAATGAATCAAGTAACAAAGAAAATGTACATTTTTCTTCAAAACGTATGCCATTAATTGAATAAGATAACAAATTCATAGGCTTCGTGAAAAGATCCCTGAAATTTCTGCGCTAGCTCAAGCAAATGTTCATTTTTTTTTCGCAAAATGTTCATGACATGTTACACTGTGGTGAGCCTCGAGCCTTTGCGATTTTTTGAAGTTGATCACTGCATTTGGACAGAGAGCAAAGTCGTGTGTTTCTGTGAAAAACATCCGTGAAATGTCTCTAATTGTTTTAGCAACTTTTCACGGACTTTTTACGGCGTCTTATGCAGTATATTGACTTTCCGTTTCTGTTTTGTTTTTCTCATTATTGAAGAAATGTGAGTATGTGCTGCCCCTAATTAATGGGATGAAGCTTTCTACTCGCAATATAAATTGTTGCAAATATTCAGGGACGGTTTCAGACATAAGACTGAGACGCTAGTTACGCCCATTAGACCCCATCAAGAGAAGTGATTTTACTTTGACCGTCTTGATCTAATTTCTGTGCGAAATAATTGGACCTAACGTATCCAAAAACCCGCAGGAGAGGTGGATGAACAAAAGAAGAAAATAACCTAACCAAATCAAGCAAGGGAAAGTGAATTTCAATTCATGAGGTTGATTTAATGGCGATGGAGTAATTCACAGTTTCAGAGTGCGGACGTGACAATGAATATAATCTGAGCTAACTGCTGGCTGGTCTTCAATGACAAGTGTTTTATCACACCCTCCTCGCAAACTTTTCAGAAACGATGGGTAATTTCAAATATCGTCTGCTTTGTGCATATATATATATATATATATATATATATATATATATATATATATATATATATATATATATATATATGTATATTCGTATGTATGTATTTATATGTGTGTGTGTACAATCAACAACTTTCTAAGCACACTCTGGCCGCTCAGTGGGTAGAGCGCGCCGAGCAAAGCTGTTGACCCGGCCTTCTATTAATATTTCAGGATAAAGTTAACACCTAGGGCATAGAAAACTGACATATGTGATTAGAGGTGTCATGTCGGTACTTCTTTACCAGTCTCCAGTCTCCAGTCTCCAGTCTCCAGTCTCCAGTCTCCAAATGGTAAATGGAAAGTTAGCAGTATGAGAGCATAGCATTATTTCGCTCATCAAATCAAATCATCAACGGTCCGGTCCATTCTAGAGACAGATGGTCGAAGCACCTGGGCCCACGCGTCTATGGCCAGAAATCGATTGACATTTTCCAGTCGTGTTCCCATATTGATTTGGGAGTGTGAGCACGGTAGATCTTGCCACATCCCTAGGCTGATTGTCCAAACCACCGATTCATTCATGTCCATAGATCCCACCACGCTTCTATTTGCAGCACACAGGAGTTCCTTAAGCGCCTCCTATATGCTTGAAAGGCAAGCCCAATATTAATCGTATAAACTTGAGCACTGCAGAGTGGTTATGTGTAAAACCCGAGTAACAGAATTTCGGGTATTTTGTACCCAAGAACCCAGGGAGTATTACCCAGACATTGGCAATGACAGTGACAAGTAATTCGATTTAAATTTTGAATGCTGGAAATTTATTCGTGGCAGTAAATACTTTGCAAAACGAGTTTCAACTATGAGAAAGAAACCCCATGGAACTTGTATTTCTCCTAACTGAGAAGACAACACTTCATATGAACAATTAAACAATGATGTCATGTCGTAATACCGTTCAATTTAGATCAACTAATTAACAAGACATGTTAAAAATATGAAATACTTAAAGAGCCATACATATGTATATATATATACATATATATGTGTGTGTGTGTCTGTGTGTGTGTGTGTCTGTGTGTGTGTGTCTGTGTGTGTGTGTAGGTGTGTGTGTGTCTGTGCGTCTCTGTCTGTGTCTGTGTCTGTGTTGTATGTACATGGGAGCATTTTGCCAAGTAGAAGTTCGCTGACATTCTATCAGTGGTTATTTTTTAAATTGGTACGGAATGTTTGAATATGAAAACTGGGAACTGTGTGGCATTATCCTTATATGTATCACTAGTATCAATAAAGATGTTTCTTAATATATATATGGAGTTAAATTATATCTAAATTAAATTATTTATTTTAATCATGTCGACTTCTCGCAGTCAAATATCATTTAACCATTTCTGAGTGATCCCTCATACCTTTGCATGAGAGCTTTATGTTATAGTGTTATGTTATGATTGAGAGTATGAAAGGCCTTGGAGAGGTCAACGAACACATTAAGTATGCTTTTTCTTTCTCTCCAATACCTCTATTTACTCACCAGCTAGACTGCTTACAGCAATTTTTTGGTATTTTATATGGTTCAAGCTTGAACATTATTTTATTTGGCTCAACTTAAAAAACATTACAAAAATACTAAACCATGTATACATTTGTAGTTTAATTGGAGAATCGTTGGAAACTTTATTTCATTGATATGATTAGTTGTTTATAAACATTTCGTTTTCAAATATATTTGATATATGTGTTAAAAGAGAAAAGAGTGGTAAGTTGAAAAATAGCTCTAAGTCTCTCTCTCCCTTTCTATCTCTCTCTCTCTCTCTCTCTCTCTCTCTCTCTCTCTAACGCTCCAACTGTCTATCTATCTATCTATCTATCTATCTATCTATCTATCTATCTATCTAAATATGAATTACATCAGCGAACTTCAGAGAGATTGTAAAAAGTACCGCTTTGGAGTGAAATATATTTTTCATGTTAGTAAGTTGGATCGGGTAACTGATTTCTTTTGAAGACGTTATTATAGTGAGACTACCTTGTTTTATCACTGGCGTAAAGTAAATTGGAAGGGTACCGTTACCATGTATGTATGAAAGTAGATCAATTAAAGTTTCAATTAGCCAATTACCATCTGATATTGACAAATATGAGTTGAATTGTCCTTCGGGTTCGACATGAATTGATGTGCCACTTTGGTTCATTACTGATGATATTTTTATAAGATTGCAAACTTCAGCTTAAATCTAAGGTAGACATATTTCGTGTAATGATGTCGGTTGAAGGTTTTTTCTGCAAAACCCATTCAATTACTTAAATTATTACGATAGTTGTTTTGCTTAATTGTTGAGTTTTGTGAAATTCGAAGTTCCTGCATGTTTATAATTCTCTAAGAGATTATTAAGAAAAAGTGACCATCAAGATCGGTATCGTAAATGTAGACGGAGTGGGCTAATATTCTTGATGTCGTTAATTTTAAAATTAATAACCAGTGTGTTACGAAGTTGGTCAACAAATGTCAAATAAACCAAATTTCAGAAGCAGATTTAGGAAATCATGGCTGTATACTGATACCAAAGCAGTGATTGGAGACACAAGACGCAGATCCACGTGGCTACTTCTTCACGGATACCATAGGTACAATAAGAATTACAACATTTCAAGCACCGTGTGTATTCAGACTATCTACCCCTCCTGAACTTGCAAATATAGCCCAATATAGAATATGCATATAAAGGAGTCGTTAAATAATGTTTGGCACAATGAGCCATGATATAGTTGAACACTACCATATGAAACCTATGTCTGATGTGAGTACCCAGTACATGCAATTTGTAAACGCAGCCTGTTACACATGAGAAATTCGACAGGAGATACTATGAAACAAACATGGAGTGCCAGGGTATATTCCATAGGCAGCGCAATTTCAGATACTGTGAAACACGTGCAGTTTCTTATGATTGTATGGAAAAGGCAGTCGTTGTGTATGAAGAGGATACATCCCAAGTTCAAGGGATTCCGGATAAATCACGAGAACAAAGGATGTATCCTTTTTATACCATGCCTTCTTTGTTTTCATGAATATAAATGCATTTTAAAATGTATTCACCAAAGCAAATCAGTCCTGTGTTGAAATTTAGCCATAGAAATTTAAAGCAGGGTTATATGTGTAAGCAGGTGACATATATATCCCTTGAGAAAACAAAGGAGGCATGGTATAAGGACGGCGTTACGCTTGTAGCAAGTAAGATAGTACAAGTCCAGTTGGCCAACACCAGTACTTCTGCTGTACGAGCACGCAACAAGATATACGCGTTTTATATGGCATGCATTACGTATGTAATGCGTTGAATACCGAGACATAGTAACTGTAGTAGTTCAGCAGAATGATGGGGCAAAAGGGTTCTCGGTGCTGGCGTATTAATTGTATTTGTGTACCTGAAGCCCTTTATTTTATCACATTGCACTGGCCATTTTTTCTCATTTTTCATATTTTCCATACCTTTAACTGAGCAAAACAATTACCTTACAAGAGATTTCCCTTTGCTTATTTTTAATATTTTACGTACCTTTAGTGAGATTTCCCTTCCCTAAACCCGCTCTAGGATGGAGTATATGGTAATGCCATTGCGCTACGAAATAAAAGGACATATTTAGCTAATCATCGGGTAATCTGTGAACAAAAGCAGGGGAAAATGTTTGAAAAAACTCAAATCAATCTTAACTTGATTTGGTAATGTCATACCATCGTTTTTATAAAATTTAGGTTTACATCAAGAAGCTTGGTATATGAAACAAAACAGGAAATAATTAAGAAGTACATGTACACATCATTAAAGATATAATAGGTTGTCCATATATGAGGAAAATGTAAATTATGTATAATCACCGCGACATAATTATTTGAATCTGTGGAGGTAATGTCTTTGCAGATACTAATGAGGCCGTATTACGCATATATAAGGCGGATTTGAAATGTTATATAAATGAGGTTTTGGAGAGTAATAATTATACACCAGCAATCTATAATGGTATATGTATGAAGCAAGATACCTCTTAAAGGTGAGAGTATGCATCAAATCGGTTTAAGCTGCTAATAACGTTTAGTTAGTACTTGTCTCAAGTCAGGAGAGAGATGTTTTCCGCCATACTGTATTGATGTCTGTTGTATGTTTATCTTGATCTAACTGGATTAAGACATGGTTTGTTTGATGGCTGGAGATTTTGATCGTACTTGCATATTGATTACAGGGAATTTGGTGCTGTCTATTTGACATCATTTAAAACTGTTGTCCGCTCCTATTTTTCAGTCATTATTATTTTATGGAAGTGGTCTGTTTGGAGTTGATAGCAGATGCATGGCTTGATGAATGTTCAGAATGATTCAAAAGTGGACTGATTTTGGATGTTTATCTCAATAAGAAATGGTCACGGATTATTTGATCTTGATCTTGATTTGCACCGCGACATGATTATGTGAATCTATGGAGGTACTCCTATTTGAAGTTATCAGCAATAACATTTCCGTTATAGGACCAGCAGTCTTTGATCTTGCTCGCCTGCCTAAGGATTCCCGCTGTTTATAGGATTTTTGTCCGATATGAAAGTACAGACTCATATGTTTTATATGGATTTTGAAGGAGGCCGAACCTTTCACTACGTTATTTTGATTTGGAGGAAGTGGTATGAACTCTTTCCACTGCTCCCCTGGGTTGAGAATCGAACCCGGGTCGCAGAGGTGAAAGCCGCTCAGCCAACCGTACACTCACTGAAATGCCAGGTAAGTTTCGTTTGGTCCTTATTTAGATTTACCCGTTGGCTACAGGTGAGGTTCGATTCACTCTCCTAGAGTATTCTTTTCTTGGATATCAATAACTTGTGCCTGTGTGCTGCAGCAGAATGTTGGGCGCGTTTTGCCCGGAGCTCCCGGTATGACACAGTGTGATCTATTTCGGTGTGGGGAGCAAGAGGCACATCCATATAATCATTCTACTGTGTCACAACCAAATTCTACGTATATCCATCACTGGGTTCTTTTATACTAGTAGTAACATACTATTAGATAGATAGATAGATAAATAGATAGATAGATAGATAGATAGATAGATAGATAGATAGATAGATAGATAGATAGATAGATAGATAGATAGATAGATAAGATACTCTTGATTATCAAGTACATTAAAGTCAGTTGGATTTTAAATTACGCTAAGTAAGATCATGTCTACATAATAGCAAATAAATGTCTGCAAAGTTGAAGATATGAAACTTACAATCATGCAAACGCTTTACCATGAATCAACAGATGTGATGGAAATTTATTTCATAACAGAGGAGGAAAGGTACTGGAGGTGAGGCAGCTTAGGACGAACTTGTCACCATAAACGTCGCAAATCAAGATTTGAATTCATGAGAAGTTTTTTTTTTTTTTTTTTTTTTTTTTTTGTTAATTCAGGGAAGGAGGTACTGCTTTTTGTACGAATTGGAAGACTCTTCAAAGGTGTAGCTCCTTCAAGGCTGATGGAGTAGGTTCCATAAGCTACTGAGCAGTGTATGTAGATCTCGAAGATTGAAACTAATATTTTTCCTAAATGAATGCTTTTTAATAATGATGGAAACATACCATTTACCGGTTTGTAAACCTCTGTTGTCAACAACAACTGAAGACGACCATGAAGGGGCGTAGGGACTCTAGCATTTTCTAGAAGTGAGTGGTATGGGGATTTAAAATCATCCTATATAATGTGAAGCCCTGGTTTTTTCGTAACTTTCCTGTTTTTTCAGCATTTTGTTTGCCATACTGTTGCCACACAGGTGTACAGTATAAACATTGGTACGAACGAAGCTCTGGAAGACGCACATATTAGCATTTAATTGTCTTTCAGCTTTTCTACACGTATTGGATATATGTTCTGAAAAAAAATCAATTTGGAATTAAAACGTACATGTATGCCAAGCATCTTTTACAGAATTTTGAAATGAAACCAAAGATTCGTTTCCTTAGTTTATGTCAAGGTGATTTGGTTGCTTACCAACGCAGATGGCTTGAAATTTACCCGGCTTGGCCTGTATGCTATTTTCGTAGAACCAATCAGAAGAATTTTCAGCAACTTTCTGAAAGAAATTTTGAATTGCAGTAAGGTTCTCGCTCCTGCTAGTGATAGTATTGTCATTAGCAAAATCAGTCAGCTTAGATGTTTTGATGACAAAAAGGAAGATCCTTTATAGAACAATTAAAAAGGGCAAGACCAAAAATGGATTCTCGAGGGACACCCTTCAAATTTTGAGGCCTTACGCCAGGTGGACACAAAGTTTCACTCTCTACTTGGTGCTCCTGAGGTAGCTTCTAAAAGGTTTAACTGATCTATCGGATAAGCAATAGACATGTAGGTTGACAAATTGGAGATCAGAGGGCAAACAATTAAAGGTCTTGCAGAGATCCATGAGTATTTTATCCACCGACGTTTTCTGGTCAAATTGAGAACGCGAGATTTCAAGTAGATTTAGCAGAGCGTAATTAACTGGCATGTAGTTTTGTTACATCAACACATATCCTTTCTTGAAGATAGGTGATACCTATTTGGGAATATCAGAAATCTTTACACTTCTTTGAGACGATCGATATGCTGCCTCATAAATGTATATTTGGGAAGAATACGGTCATCAGTTTGCGTATTATTTACACCAATGTCCTTCGTAATATTGATATAATAGCCATATATAAGTATTACATCTGGAGGATCACTGACGATTTTGCCATTTTGTAGGAATTAGATGACACAGAACTTAAATTTACTTAATGTATCATCTTCACAATATAAAAATGAAATATTATAATTACTAATAACACAAGCCCTTATCAGCAAAAATCTATGTCGTGCTTTAAAGTAAGGTAATTCTAGGTAGAAGCTGTTCCAATGCCTGTAAAAGCTTGAGTTTATATATGACAAGTATCCTGTACCAAAATACATGTACAGTAAACCTGGTTGCTTGCAAGTTGTGGCATAAAGTATATGAGGCATCTGATGATAAGCTTATCGATAGTGACATTTTCAATTCTGGGATAACATCAGGGATGATTAGATTGCTTGATCACAGGGTCTTTTCTGCCGCAAAGGTGACTGATCTCTGGGTCACTCTGTACGCTGAGTCAATGTTTCATCAAATCATGAGCCCCTTAATTGTCATTGTCTGTTTGACGCCTTATTATTTTGTTTGACCCTCGTACGTGTGCGACAGTGAGTGGGAATATGTTACATACTGCTTCAATCATGGCGAACTACTGCCTCGGTTCCTCCCACACACGTCCCGAAAAACAGTACACACATAATATACTTTTGCCCACATCCAAAACATCCTCGTTTGTAGTTCAAATATGAATTAACAAATAGGTAGATGCCTGCCAGCACCGCTTGATGGTGCCGCGCAATGGAGGTTCCTGGTCATACCTCCAGACAAGTAAGATATGCCAGAGAAATACTGTCACCAGGCACAGTCACTGGATCATAGCGTCATGCACTATTGCCTTTTCTGTAGTCCATTCACAGAAACTGCAAAAATCATGCATTGTGGATAACTTATATGTTTTTTGGGGAGGCTGGGGTTTTGTTTTGTTTTTTATTGTTGTTTTTTTTCTGCTTCTTTTTAATATATTTGACTATGTAGTGTAGTCTGTGCCGCCTGGGAACACTTCGATGTAACCCAGGCAGTGCATTGAAAATGTATGCAATGGCCCAAAGAGGGCGCTGATGCAATAAAGTTTATCTATCTATCTATCTATCTATCTATCTATCTATCTATCTATCTATCTATCTATCTATCTATCTATCTATCTATCTTTAAAATGCCGTTAGAGAGGTACATCAAAACTTTCATCTAAAAAAATATGTATTTAAATTGTAACTTATCTGTCGATTTGCAAACTTTGTACGCAGAACAAACACTATTCAAGTGTTATGCCCAATACAATTGAAATAAGTGTTTCCAGATTGAATTCGTAAATATCACCGCTAATTTCTGTAAGATTGGACAGATTCGGAGACATGAAACCACAAAGGTTGATGGTAGGCAAACACAAAAATACCTCATCATGGTCACATACAAGAGGGACTTTCAACTACAGCAAAACATGACACAAGGTATTATGCTTACATTCATATATACATCTATGACAGAAACCCAAAATAAAAGTTGACATTGAAAAAATGATTGGGGGGATCGGTTACATAATAGGCTATATGATTCGGCATGATATTACTTACAAACTGAGACTCCACATAGATATCCGAGAGTCAACTTTTTATCTATAGTCATAAACTCATGCCTGTGTCTGTTAGTAGATACTTGTTTGTATTCTGTTTGTCTGTCTATATGTCTGAATAAATTGCCTAATTTTACAGATGATTTCCATATGGTAAATCTCGCATGCGAACGTCTCCAAGCCAGTTATCAGATGAAGAATTGGTATTCATACATAAAATAGCAATCAATTTAATATTCATCGTGTTCTAATCGGCTTTTAGTGTCTAGGTATTACAGATC
>OZ026620.1:30867334-30882334 GCA_964020975.1 Hermodice carunculata
CATTATTGCCCTTTTTAATTGGAGGGACAGAATTATTGTAATGTAGTCTGCCTAAATGCTTGCACAATAAAAGTTGGTGACCTTTACATGTTGTAAGAGGTGATCCGTAACACTTGATGAGAAAACATGATATATAAGGCCTGAGCATCAGACGAAGAGAACAGAATTTTGTCGGGCTACAGAGAATGTTATTTAATTAGACCGAAAGAACTATTGATTGACATGAACATTGAGAGCAAATTGCGCTTAAGGTAAAGCATGTTTGTATCAAATCAAAGATAAAACCCCATTGATGTTTTTTAGCGAAAGTGTGTTTTTCATGTTGCGTTCATTAATTCATTCCCGCCCAAATCGCGCAAAAGCAGTCGGATGTTAACTCTCTGCTTTAATGTTTCATTTAAATTTCTTGCTACTAGTAACATTCTGGTGAGAATTCTAGATAAATCCTATCATGATTTGATACTCCAGTTCAACAATTTTCCTTGGCGCGGGTTGGTGTATTGTGCTCATCCCATGAAATGAAAATTTGTTGCCTTGTTCCTACCTGGACAGGGTTAAATTCAGATACTGGTCCTTTCATTTCCTTCACCCAACACAACTCAGTTGTCCGCCTGTCCCGTTACAATGCGTGAATTTGGCGACAGTAATTGTCTGATAATACAAGAATTCAACAATATGTATTTGCATGTGTTCATGTGCTTGATTTTTCACTTTCAAGGAACTAAGTGGTTCATTCTGATTTGTTGGGTAATTTATCCTAGCTAATCACGAAGGTAGCATGATATTTATACGCTGCCTAGCAGCTACATGCTTATTTCCAGAATATCGATGCCACTTTAGATCAGTCCAGAATGTGGTGGAAAGCAGAGCGGAAATTGTCCACAGCAAAAATATAAACTATTGGGAAGTGATATTCCATCAGCGGCGATGAAACATTACTTAAAGAAATGCAGATTTGTAGAGAGTCTGCTCTTGTAAATCCAAGAAAGTCTATTGACCCTTTTGTCTTCACAATAAGACAGGGTCTGCCACAACTGCCTTCAGAGCATTTTGAGTGCTGAACTGCCGAAGAAGGACTAGGGAAATGTATTGTTCAATGGCACCACATTCATGGTCCCATGATATTACATATAATCGTGTGTGAATTCCCAATGCGACAGTAGTTCTTAAATTGTTAATTTAGTCCTGATTCAAAACACTTCCACATGCTGATTTGGCCTGATTTTGTAATTCGCTGCAGCTTTCCATTCAGAGTTCCAAGGGCTTTGGTCAGCCTGCCAGATTAAACTGAGTCAGATCCGTTACATTGGAGGGAAACTCTGAAGGGATCCGAGTAATCACTTCAGGTATAACGGAATGCTAGTAGGTGTGATCCATTTTTACCATTAGCTATGACTCCCACTGAATCTATTTAGTCATTTGAAACACTTCTCAATTTGGTTGAATAAAGGTGGATAATCAGACAGCAGGCAGGTAACAGTTTCAGGAAGATAAAAGACACAGGTATGAAAATTTGCAACAATAATAACACAATCGCTTACCATTTTTTCGGATGTGCAGATTTGTTAAATGATTACATAACCCTTCACTCACAAGGGTACAGTTGGTAGGTTTCTGCATTACATGCGCTACCAGTATGAGATTTACTGTGTAAAAGGCTCACGTTTTGCTTGATAAAACGTATGCCTTTGCCATTAATGTGGACATACTTAAGAGGTGTAGTGGTCAGGTGATTTTCAATAACAATACAGATAGTGTAAAATGCTGGAAATATGGCAAGCAAACTTAGAAAATTTTAGACAACATTACCACATATGCAGGCAGTGCTTATGAATCTACCGATGTGACGCAAAAGTGGCCACAATTAAGCTGGCAGTCAGTGAACAAATGCAACACAAAAAAAGATGAGTTGAGGCGCGGTTTTAATGGTTCATTAAAAGTTCCACAGTTTCCACACATAAAACATCTATATACGTACCAGTACAGTTCAGATGGACATACGTACAAGTGTCTTTTGACAACCCACAGGTGATTGTGCTACGCGGGCACAAGTTTACAAGTGTTATTAGCAATCGACATTCAGAAAATACATTCTGTTAAGGCATGGAGGCTCTAACAATATATATATATATATATATATATATATATATATATATATATATATATATAGTATATATATTATATATATATATATATTAAAACAGTAAAGAGACCAATTTATAAAATAAAAGTAAAAACATTGAGATACATGGTACAACTGCAGTGAAAAGTATTTCAGACAATTTATAAATCAATGAAAGCATTTAGATACCGTACTTGGCACAATAGAAGAAGTGAGTGCCTAAAAAGGCTCAATGTTGCTCAAAACGTAATTTACCACCTTTTTCTTAAAAATGTACAGTGATTTTGAGTATCACGGACATGCTGGGGGAGACCATTCCAGCTTTTAGCACTAGTGATATAGAATGAGTTTGGATGGGATTTTCGGATAAAGAAATTGCCAGCATCAGCTGATCGGGTATTGTAAGAATGGACACAGGAGGTACGAGTAAAGAGAGTGGTGAGGTAATCGGCAGTTTTGTTGTTGGTGATCTTCCACATCAAAATGCACTGATTGTAGAAGAATCTTTCTTTGATACTCATCCATCTGATGGTGTCCAGCGTAAACAGGCTTGACCAGCTCTATGACCCACGTTCGTAGAACACAGACAATTTGAGCTGCAGTGGCCGGAAAGCGCAACACTAGTGAAAGATTTTGCACGGAAAAACTACGACACTATCTCAATTGAACTTCCATTTTCTTAATGACACGACATGCTAAAAACGACTCCTCAATGCACAATACTGATATGATGGAATCTAAGACAATCCATGACCTTGAAACTGGTGTCAGCCTATAAAGGTTAACATCGGTCTAAATCGATCCTCTCCTGTGAAGTAGAATCTTGATAAGAGCAAGTACAATTTTGGCTAAAAATTGATAGGTCGAAATAGAAATTTTGAAAAATACACGTCATATATGTAAAAGAGAAAAGGGAAATTCATAGGCCTGCTTTTTCAATCAACATGGCTTTCAGTCAGAGGAGTTTTTATGAGACCCATATGAAGATAGACCCCAAGGAAAGCTTCATGTTCGCACAAATGGAACCAGTACAGGAACAAAAGTGGGCTTTTCAGAGTTGGCCTAAACAAAGGTCGAAGTGTGGAAAAAACCAGCATAGAATGAACTCTAGAGTGAAGGCATGAAGCCGCGATCATGTTCCAGATCAGCTGTGGGCCTGACGTCCCCGCGATTGAGTTGCTGGGTCATTGTTTGTATCTACAGTGATGTAGACATTCAGACTGTCGCAAACTAGCAATTTTTTTTCTAAACGTATTTCGGTTGCCTTAATTGACCTATCCTCAAAATCATATTATAGTAGCATGCCCTTACACGACAAGCTTTGATCGCGCTACACTTGATTTACGACAAGAAGTGATTCTAAGCAATGCCCACGCGATCGAGCTCAGTTGCCCCTATGTGTTGATGTTATGTTGACTTAAATGCAAGGCGCACATGTGCGAATCTGTATGTCAATCGTGTCATGCAAATTACTGACGGTAAAATAGGACAAAATTTTAATAATAAACACATGAAGATATTTACTTTATCATTAAAGATATTTACTAAAATACCCGCCGGTAATTCTGGACCTGTATCCACTAAGGGCCAACCCTGTTCCACTGAGTTCCATCTTTGACCCAGCAGATGCCCTAGGCCCCAAAAATATCCATTTGGGACCAACCTACACGAGCTTGGTTGCCAATTTGAAAACTGTTGATTTCGCACCCCGAGAGTTTGTTACATGATGTTTATCGGTGTAATTATGAAATGTCACCCAGTAAATCACATTGGATAGCTTCACTGAAAGGTATTTTTATGATAATCGGATGTCAGGATATTTGGCATCACGGTAGCGACGACTTTTTAATTTTTTCTCCTGGAATTATAAATTGTCTATTCAAACAAAGATTTTTGGCACAGTGGCAAAATACCATGAACATGCAATCGTCACCCGACAAGAAATTACGAACATACGCTAAATTCAAAACCAAATTCGAAATGGAATCACATCTACTTATATTAAAGGACTTTAGCTACACAAAAAAATTTACACGCTTCCGAACTAGTGCACATAATTTACATATTGAATTAGGCAGACATCGAAAACCAGTAAAAACACCTATTGAGGAAAGATTATGTGATTACTGTAAGACTATTGAGGATGAGTTTCATTATGTGATGGTTTGTGAAAAATTTTCTAACCAAACTACTGCAAGGTATGTCCAAAATTTCTGTGAATTTTGAGAATTTGAGTCCGGAAGAAAAAAATTTATATTTTTGATGAATCGTGAAGATTTTGAGACTGTTTCATTTGTGATAAATTTTATAAATGAGACTGTTGTAATAAGGGGATCCTTGTGAATGTATTTATTTAAACATCATTGTATATTCTTTGGTTTCTTTTTGTGAGGTGAGAGTGTGTGTATTGTGCATGTACTGTGTTGTATTTGGCAAAATACCTTTTCTGTGTATTGAAGGTGCAGCTAATAAAGATTTATTCATTCACTGTGGCAGTGACGATAGCCACACGGGTCAGTGAATGCTGACACAAACTCCCACTGGCTTGTAAATGAGGATAGTAATGAGACGCTCTTGGGGGTGGGGGTGGCGGTAGTGGTTTATAATATATGAAACCAAAAGTGTATATTTTGCAAATATTCCAGAGCATCAATAATGATATAATATATGCTGTTTTATCTTGTATATTATTTACTGGGCCTCTTATCATCTGCCAATGAAAATCAGGAAAATATTCGGTGCATATGGCTCAGTCTGTTGTCCGGATTCAAGTTTTATGAATAACTGGAAATTCAGTATGTGCAATGCGCCCAATTGTATTTAATATCTCGCATCAGTGATGACCTTTGTATTGTGCCATAACATTAACAATGACCAAAAGACTGTTGTTGTCTGATTAATTATAGATCTATTGCCTCTGCGAGATCCCTGTAACATAATTTTTGGTCGTTTCATGAAAATTACACTTTTAATAACTTCCGATTGTGGTGGCCCCCCGGTTGATTCGTTACTAGGGCACAGCCTGCTACAGCGCATTCTTAAGATCGAAATTATCGGATAAATTTCAGAACGAGCCAGTTGAATTGTGTACGTTGTATGACCGTTAGTAAACAAGAAATTAAGCTGCTGGAATACTTTCTGTGAAACGGTCCATTTTGCGCGGACATTTTCTACAGAAAATTATTTTCCAAAACACCATGCACGGGGTTTAATACTTGCAACTGCCAAATATGGACTGACAGAACCTTTGGTGCCAGGGCCCTGACGTTGTCAGCATGTCCCAATAAAAGGGGGACACGTGCTTCTAATTTAGGTAACTTGGAAACATGTTGAAACATGTTAAAATTGATGTTATTTCCCCTTTGACACATTATCCCCTTTGACGTCAGTCTAATTCGTTACCTGGGCACAGCCGGAACCACTTGTATTAAATGTAAATTTCAATCTCTATGTGCTATTCTACGTAGAGAGGCCGTTGTGGGTTGTCGTCGAAGGATCATTTGTCAGACATCCAATCAAATACCCCTATTCAAATTTTCTTTGGGTGAACACTTATTTGAGCCCTAATGATCGGCCTGTCTGCCGGTCGAGTCAGCACCTTAATTTTCTTTTTTAAACAAATCCATCACAAACTTCACCCAATTTACAATGAATATTTTACGCCAAGCAACCACATACACAATCACTTCACAAGGCAAAGCATAAACCTTGGTGTTATCCAAACAAACTGAAACCATAGCCTTAGCATGACTGTTATAATACATATACAGGACCCATGCTTTGGAACAAACTCCCAATAAACATCAGGCAAGCAAATAATATAACCATATTTAAGAACATGTTGAAAAAATTCTTTATCAATTCATACAGTTAAATCTATTGTTATTTTTTCTTTCCGAAAGGGAATAACAACATGCAGGTTCTATGTATTTTGTTAATTATTGTATTTTGTTCAGAGCTAGTCATATGTAAACCCACTCTGTAATACTCCGGAATCCACACTTCATACTTGGTTAAAGATCTACCTCACTACATAGTTGTATGTTTGTATTGTATTAGCACAAGCTACACCAGGAAATTTTCAACTTAAGTGTAGCTGTACACTATAGTCATGTTATTACTGTCCTTAAGCTTGGGAGGATGGATTCCTCATACCACATGTGTGTAGTTTTGATCATATTTTTTCTCGAAGTTATTGAAATGTAGTGTGTAATGTGTTTAACTTATTGAAGTACTGATGTGATTAATAGTGCAAGTCCTGACTGTTTGATCAATTACTATGTAAATAAGTAGGAACTTATTTCATTGTATATCTTCTCTTTCTCTCTCTCTTTCTTAGAGTATTAAAGTGTGTTTGCATACGCGCAAATGGGAGAGTGCATGAGTATGTCTAGTTTAAGAAATTAAATGGTGCCCAGCTCTGATGAGTCCAACTCCCCTGGGAACCCTCATCGGCTCATTATTTTGATTGTATATTTTTTTGTATGATTTGGAAATAAAAATTCAATTACATTTAAAAGCAACCGATTTTTGTTCCGTTTATGCGCTACTTATGCTGGAGTGTCACTTGTACATAAACTTGTAAAACGTGACAGACCAAAAGTGGAAAGGCTTAAAGATACAACTGTAATCAAATTTGCAACAAGTTTTTGGATTTTTTTATTGATGCAGCGTGACATTTCTGTGGTTGCCTTATAGAAAAATGTCCGTTAATACTGTCAACCTTCGTTTAAACATATTTAATCGGAGAATTACAAATGGGAAGGAGGGCGTAGCCCTACATAAATCCCTCTTTTGGAAAAAGACAAGTTCACAGGACAGACGTCACAGCACATCCTCTGCGCCGGCACTAGTCGAGTCAGGCACGGACGTCGGTGACTGTTGGCAGCGCGCAGCCGACCAGTCACTGTCGCCCATATGGACAAGTGGGGACTCGAGGAGAGGCGTAGCCAAGGCAAAACAGCGAAAAGATGGACGCCACTAACACAAGGCACAGATAGCGGGGCTTGCACCAAACACCAACTGGTTATTCAGAAAAAAAAAAAAAGAATTGTATCCACTTTCACAAGTTTCAAGGTATTAATGACAGTATAATTGAGGTATTACTAATATATTGGTTCGACATTGAAGCGTTTGCTTTTTTCTATGCACTGATAAAAATATAGTAATATTTTTCTCAAGGCTGCCGTCACTATCGTCAAACAGAATTGTACTAAGACAGAATGATGCAGGAACAGAATTAATAGACAGGTGCAGAATATCGCGTATAACAACATATCCGGGACATTCGAGGAAGAAATGCCAGATACTTTCGGTAGCAGCGCCACACGAACAGGCTGGGGACTCCTTTATTCCTATTTGGAAAAGGCTTCGTTCAATTGACTGCGGCCCACACGCAATCTGGAATGTAAAATGGATATATATCTCTTGCCCACATTTAAGAGTTTGGGATATTTCACGGGACATGTTTTGGGGGCTTGAAATGCTCTTTTTGATCTGGCCCGAAGTCGGTAAATTTCGTATAACTAGTGGTAAAAGATTCCATAATTTAATCGTAGAGGGAAAAAAGGATTTATCCAACCTGTCAACCTTTTCCCTTGCATTGGAAGCATGAGCCGACAGTGTCAGGTAGGTGGCGTAATGCACGCCTGATCTCTATCATGAACATAATATTCCTCAGTAACCTACACCGACTCTCGCTGAGATACACTGAATATGACATGCAACGAAAGTGTCACGTGTCTAACACCTTGTGATCACCTTGTGATTAACCTTGACACATATTGCCTACGATTATATCTTATGCTACCAAAGATTAACTCATTCGTTGCTGTATAGACAGGTATCGATGTGCCGTGGACTGATACAACCATGCCAGATTCATATTCTTAAACCGGCTTTTCATTCAAGTAAGAACATGTCCACAGTTGATTAATCTGTAGGAATGGTCTGAGCCATCAGATTTCCTCGGCGTGGTTTGGACAGTTAAAGCGCGCCGTGGAAAGCTGTCGATCTCAGTCAAAATTTGGTCGTGAAAGAGTTAAAGGATGTAACTGAAATTCCAGTCTGGTTTACATATATTTTATCAAATCGTGAAACCGGGTTGGCCATATTCTAATTCCTCTCAAATGATATCTTTTTGGCAGCATTATGATACGTCTACAACTTATAATGGTTAACACTATTGTGACATTATTCAGGTTAAATCCTGTGATGATCTTGATTTTTGCAGACAAATTAGTGTCCCTATTTCCTGAACTTACTTAGGGATGGTTCAACATTATCATCATTTTTGAATTAGTACTTAGGGTACTAAATTTCATGACCCCCACCCTCCCCCCAAATTAGTACTTTAAAAATGATGATTTTCTCCCAAAGTCATAGCAAAATTGCACAAAACAGCCCAAAAATCTACCATCATTTTCCATATTCTGTGAAAGTGTACAGACCCATTTAACCCCCACCCCCCTTGCGTACTGTAAGTACTAATTCAAAAATGATGAAAATGTTGAACCACCTCTTAATTTTATTTAGCAGTCATTTCAAGGCAACAAAGAGGAACTCACTTTTGCACAGTTATTCTTGCCTTTCGTGTCCATTGTCAAAATGAACAAAAACTAAACATCTCACTAAAATATATATTTTTTGCGTTACCATGGCGACAACTATTATCACCTTACTGAAAGTGAGAAAAGTCGAAGGAAAACGTAGCTTCCGATCTGACTCGTAATTTCATGATTTTTCGTGATGTGGATGGGAAAAGGTTGCGTGTGTAGCCGTGTGCACGTCAAAATCAGCCGAGTGAGGCTTATTTCATGCCAATTTATCCAGGTATTAGTCAATATTAGGTGAGCTCCAATCTTGCTGATCCCGGTGGCGTGTCTAGAAATTATGACCATCGGTTCCAACCCACTCACCCCCTCTACCCCTAACCCCCTACATTGATCCAACCCACTCACCCCCCTACCCCCAACCCCCTACATTGATTAAGGTGGAACCCGTTGTAAGTGCACCATGGCCCTGCACAAAGAGGCAAGTGTAGCATAATCACCCAGATTAGTACAACAAATGTATTCCTCTCAACTGTACTCACTAAATTATATTTAAGCCAATGTGACGTCACGCATGTGCTTATTGAGCTGCAGGCATCTCTAAACATGACGCATTCAAGTGCCTTGCAGACAGACACTTCAGATCAAACAGTCACAACAGCCAGCAGTCGAAGAGGCAATGTTACAGAATGCTCTCTCTCTCTCTCTCTCTCTCTCTCTCTCTCTCTCTCTCTCTCTCTCTCTCTCTCTCTCTCTCTCTCTCTCCATACATGATTGGATGCAATGCGGGAGGAGTAGTTCATGTTGAATTTCTCTGCCCTCATTTCATAGAACATTCCTTCAACCAAATTAGTGATTTTAATTGTGTATGGCAATTTCTCTTTTTATTTCATGTTTTTGCTTTTTCTTTTCGTTCGTTTTAAGTTTTTTTTATATGGATGTTTTGTTTTACCTAGAAATCTTTTTTCCTTTGATTTATTTTTTCTTTAACACCAAATTTTGCCTGCAGCTTTTCGTTATAAGTTTGATACATACAAACTTCAAACTTGGCATGGGTATAGCCATTTTGTGCACCTGATTTAAAATAGTAAATATGTCAAAAGTTATGCAAACTATAATAGATAAACACAAAATTCCACTACCTGTCTATATGTTTGTGACAATGGCGCGTCCATCCTTCTGGAGAACGCCCCCCCCCCCCGATATTAGTGACATCTTGATGTACTATAGGGCCATCCAGTTGAAATAAATAATTATGTTTAAACTAAACAAATGAATATATGACCCAACTCACGGTCCAAATCCATGCTGATTAAGACATTTGAATATTGAGTATCGTCAAAAGTATTTAGATAATATTATTGACATAAGACACATTTCAAACTATGCTAGCTATGTAGTTAATGTTTTTAAATCTCTGATATACAGTAGTTTCAAAACATATAAATAGAGAAACTCCTTATATCTTTATGGTGCCTTTAATGCCTGACTTTATTTATCTGGTACCATTTTGAAACAGATTATCCTGGTAGACAAACAGATAGATTCGTTCTGAAAAACTTGTTTTCTGGGTTCAATTTTCGTTTTTACCACCAAATATCGCCCGAAGCTTTTCACGGAAACTAGAATACATAGCAACTTACTATTATCATGAGTATAGCCCTGTAGGTGAAATTGTGAATCTAACTTGGAAGAATCAAAATGTCTAGAATTCAGCAAATAACGTGAAAATTGAATTTTAAATCTTTCATATGCTCAAAAGTGTAACAGAAAAACACAAAATTCTAACACCTTGCTCATATGTTTATTACAATTGCGCATCAAATGAATATATGACCCAAGCCTAGTCTTCACATTTATGCTAACAACGGTCAATTAATATTTAAATGTTGGAAACATTCAAAAGTGTTATTGATAGAGATACCATTCCAACTGCCATATAAAGATGTGTGATACAGGTACATTCATAAAATTGTGACCAAAGTCAGAGTGTTTAAATTTATGCTAATTACGATCGATTAAAAAATTAAATTTTTTATATCTTTAAATGAATTAAAGATACAATTCCAACTTCCAAGCTTGCGATATTGACGAATAAACATTAATCCCAATATGTAACTATTAACATCATGCTAATTACTAAGTGAATTTTAAAACTGTAAATGTTCAATGTCTTGAAAACAATTATAGACGTACGTGTCAATTTAAATTCCCTATGTATGTTGATAAAGGCACACCTGAAGAATAAAAGACAATAGGTTTTCAAATTATGGTAATCAGTAATTTCATAAATTGAAATCTACAATACGCAGTAGCTTAAAACTAATAGATAGAGAACATGTGTGTATTTATGGTAAATAATGTAAGACCATAGATATCTGGTACCATTTATAAACAGTTCTGCCTTGCAGGCTCACAGAGATTTGCCATGAAACTTTCTCTATTTTTTATTTTTTTTTAATTGTTAATGTTTTCGGGGGTTATACCTTATTTTGATTTGATTCTTCTCATTCTTTTTGGGGTATCTTGGGGGTACAGAGATCTTTTTTGTTACAATTTTTCTTTTTTTGATATTGAATCAGTTATGCTTTTTACTTTAGTTCACATCTTCTGCAATAGTTAGAAAACGTTATTTCATAATTTTTTATGCATTTCAGGGCATAGACATTGAGGCTTATTGCGCCTAACTGAAACCTCATATAGGTACTATCACTGAACAGCAATTGTTTCATTCCTTTGTCATTTGGTTGTCTTGAGACTGAGTGATCGTTTGCGGTGTTATTATTATCACTTATTTTTTGGCCATCTGATCTCGTTTAAAATTTAATCTGATGTTCTTCTGTTTTTATATGGAGACTTGGCCGCTTCTTCATCTTCGCCGTGAGTCTACTGCTAGAGAATAAGCATTCTTGCCTTGTGGAATATTGACTGCCTCTAGTAATGTACCTCATCTGAGTATTTGCTGATTTCATTAATTTCGATCTGGCCTTGGGAGATGTCAATAGACCAGTTCATAGGACTCGGGTTTATTCGGTTCACTTCGGGAAGAGCATCCTGCTTTGTTTACATTTTGTGCTCGACAACGCTGGCCGGATCACACGTGAAAGGATAAGAAAGCAAAACACAAGATGTGCATGGATTTAACGAAAAATTAAATCATCAGCAAACTATAAATGCACGTTTCACCACTGATGTAACATTTTAGATAAAAGATTTGTACTGTTCAGCACAATCAAGGAGGGTAGAGAGCCCTCCTTGGCACAATCTATGCTGTAATCACTTGCGTTGGCCCTGGCATCTATTGTAAAAATATGATGGGGTGAGCCCGACTCGGCTACTTGCTGATTGGACAATCAGGCCAACAAGGGAATGCATAATTATTATGGTCCGGAAAAGTTCGGTTCACTCGGTATGAACAGGTCTATTGCGTCTTCCTTCGAACCTTGTGCACATTTCATATCGGCGCCTTTTTTGTATCTACGGCTGCTATCTGTGACGCGCTTGCTGTTCCTTTAGCTCTGATTTGTGAAATATCAACTACTCCTTCCCAACGACATATGGGGTGTCAACCCCTTCTTTGCCATTATTCGTGATGTAAGCTACTTCAACCATGACGTCTCAACTGTTTCTAAACTTCTGCTTGTGAAGTCTATGTGTTTCTGTTGATTCCTTTGATGCATGTCAACCTCCCCAGATGGATGTGTGAAACGGCCGACTACTTTAATACTCAGCTTTGCTCCGTGACGTGCTTTTTTTCAGCGCAGGCCTGTCAAGCGCTTTCTGCTTCTGGCACTCAATTTCTTTCGACATGAATTTATAAGTGCCAGCGTCTCGCCACAGCTGCTGCTTAAGCATTGTTTTATCCCATGTCTTTTGTGCAGCATCTTATGGAATGATTTAGCAGAGACATCTAAAACATTGAATATTTTCTGGCTGGACATTAGTGCCGCGGGTCTTTGGGATCAGATCCTCACAGGCACATGAAAATTCATGGGATCTAATTTCAGTGACTTTACGATATTAACCTTGACATTAATAACTTGGGATGTAAGCTAATGCATCTGTCTGGGATTAGTGCATGTCGATTGATTTTTCAGCCTTGCCTTATGTTATGTTGTGTGTTAGTGGGGTCTTTAACCTATTGTCAGGTGGGTCTGACCTCCTGTGCTGGGCAACCTTTACATCAGATGATTGATTCATCCATCTCCACCACGTCTGGAGATTTAAACGAATCTTGGGACCATCATATCGAGAGATTGATTTTGAAAACAGCACCTCTTCCAAGTTTTATAAGCTGCTGCGGCACCACAGTTCAGAGCAACTGCACGAAAAGAAAATCACAAATCTTAAGACTGCCAGTCTCTCACGAGGCTATGCACAAAGCACTCAAACTTGCACATGGTTTGGTTGCGTCTATTTTACACTGTAAAATCATGGGACCGCAATCAGCAAGTACACGTGCAAAATGGCTGAAAAGTGGGACAAATTGACTCAATTCTGCTAAGAAAGGTTGAGAGCGTGACACCCCTAACAGTTTCAAGTTGTTCTGCAGCAAATTCCAATGGAAAGTAATATACAATACAGGTGAATCTAAGTGTTAGTAACAAAACCCTACCTTGTACAAAACTAAATGGCTTACAATTTTAGTTACTTCCACCAATTTTAACACCGTCCCACCATTTTGCAGTATTCCAGGATTTTTTTTCCCTTAAATAAGAATATGCCAATATGAGTTTTGCTGTACGAGGCCAGTTTGCTTACTGTATCCACTGATAGGGCAATTTGGACCCAAACTTTGTTCTCTCTTGGGTGTCAAATTGGGAGTTCTTGTCCAGTGGGTTTCACTTGTCATTAACGGCCATAGTTGCGACATTGCAGTAGTTAAAATACTATCCAAATGTCTGCATCATGCATATAGTCCCTGCATCGACATGGTGGTATTTTTAAGTCCCAGTGATGTGGTCGTTCCCTTCTTGGCCCATATTATCTTTTGTGTCTGCTATTATACCAAGGAAAGTATTGGATATTTTCTGATCTACTGATCAAAAAAATCATATAATTCAGCTTTCAGGTATCGCCGCATAATGGCAGCGTACAACATTTCAACTGTCGCTTAGCAACTTTTTGACGTCTACCAAGCTTAGGGGTGCATCGCCAAGACTTTCCGGCACAATGGCAAAACACAATCCTAACCCTGCTGACTGAAGTCCCCTCTACTGGTTTAGTTCTTGAACCTGTCACTTTTACTCTATCCTTTTGTCGAAACAGTGGCACAGTTTAAGGTAAATTACCAGTGATGATTCTGTGAGTAAAGCACCGCACTTTTCGTGTAAGTTATTGTCATATCTTAACAACAGACGGCAATCTGACGGTACGTTACTGCGGTTCCCAAGTACTTTTTAAGGAATACATTGACACCAACTCTCTGAATACATTAACCATCTGTCCAATGATTCCAAGCAAAGATTGCTTAGTTGGATCAGTATAATGGTTCCCGGCCTCACAACAAGGTGAAGTACTGGCACGTGTAGTTTCAATAGCTCCCCGTTTGCTTCAGGTCCACAGCTATCCACGTGGGTACATTAACAGCACCAAATTAAACCAAAGCGAAAATTTCAAGGACCACAGCACGGACCCCTGGTGGCTGTGCTTGGCATAATTTCCCATGGGATTTGGAAATACCAACATTTATTTCCATTGTTACACAAACAAACATACAGTGAATAGGGAAAAACGATTTTATTTCATTTTATAGGGAATATACGATGACATGGCAAATGATACTGAGTCCAAAAAGAACTAATGATGCGATTCTCGTAATTTAAAGTTGCTCGACGTGTGTTTAACATATATCAGTGCATAGTGGTCAATAAGACGTCCAGAAGTTTTTGTGACATCTCTATCTCATAAAAATTAGAAGTCAGATATTTAACCCTTTCCCCCTTAAATTGACACTTGAGTCAGAAACTTTCCTTGGCATGAGTTGGGCACTTAGTGCCCAACTCATGCCAAGTTGTTGACCTGGGGCATGTGATCTTGATGGGGCTCATCTACAATTCTCAGTCAGAATTGTTTTTCATTACTGTTGAAATTCGTTGAAACACTGAAGCAGATGACATTTGACCACCAGCCGATTTGACCAGTTTAAGGACGAAAGGGTTGAAATTTGAATTGCTCCTAAGCAGCAAAAAGTATAATGCCATGACATTTGCTTGATATTCACCAGATTTGCAATGGTTAATAATTTACAGAGACATGCTAGAATACCATTTTATCGATTGTAATTTTGAAGATATGCAAGATATAATTTGAAATGTTCCTAATCAG